>JACDJE010000749.1:0-12425 GCA_016647715.1 Pavo muticus | reverse complement strand
TTTTTTTTTTTTTTCTCCTCCGTAAGATCATAGAATAACTTAAGGTAAAATGGAGCTCAGAATGTCTCATGTCCATGCTCTTGCATAGAGCAGGGTCTGTTCTGAGGTCAGACCAGGTTACTCAGGGCTTTATCCCCGTCAGATTTTGAGAATACCTTTCAGGATAGAGACTATAGAATCTCTGAGTCAACTGGTTCAAATGCAAGAGTTACAGAAAAAAAGAAAAAATCTCTTGATATATGGTCTGAGGATCACTTCAAATTTTTCAATTTTATCTCCCTCTCAAAACATGTTCCACTGTGATAAGCTTGGCTCCATCTGTCCAATAATCCTCTTGCAGGCACTGGGAAGCTGTTTTTATATAGTTTTCCCCTTTTCTCAAAGATGAACAACTCCAGCTCCAGCAGCCACTTCTCATGGGACAAATACTCCGTCCTCTAATCACTTCTGTGGCTCTCCTCTCTTCTCTAGCAAAGAACACTTCTTTCCCGTACCAGGGTCCAAACGTGGATGTAGTATTCCAGACATGGTCACAGGAGTGTTGAGTAAAGGACAATAAACCTTTCCTTTCATCTGCTGGCTACATTCTTGTTAATATAGTTCAGGATGCTGTTAGCCCTCTTTGCTGCCAGGATACACTGCTGGCTCAAATTTTTCTTGTTATCTGCCACGATCCACTCTTTTCAGCAGAGTTGCTTGCTACTTGCCACTCCTATGCCAGGGTTTCTGTCTTTTTGTGTGCAAGGCTTCAAACTTGTCTATGCTGAGTTTCATAAAGATCCCATTGGCCTATTCCTCTACCTTGTCTACATCCTTCTGATGGCAATCCTTTCCACTACTGCATTGACTACTGACAGACATTCTGGTGTCATTTCAAATCTGATGATATTCTAGATTATTAGTAAACAGAATGAGTAGAACTTGTACCAGGATGGACCCTTGCGGGACTCCTCTTGTTGCTGGATTCCAGGTAGAGTATGGCCCATTAACAACTCCCCTCTAAATTTTCAAGTTATTACCTTCAATAGTGGAAGAACATATGAAAAATTGGCAGATTATTCATGAAGTGGTTCACAAAAAATTATAGTCTATGCTTGTAAAAGACCAAAAAATAGTATCTAAGCATAATGTTCAGCAGCTATTATAATTCATTACAATTTGTGAATATTTGTTTGCTCTCAGATTCTAAACTCAATCCAATTCTTAGGAATTAATCAGTAAAGCTGCCTTGTTTATTCATGGCGAATTTAAGATGCAAGACTTAATTAGTCTTTGTGACACATATGATCAAAAGGAAGATTTTCCAAACAAAGCTAAAGGTCGTTAAACCAGATTGTTCTAAATGGGACTCAATATGCTAAAGAGATAATAAGGTCAGACTGTGCTTCTAAATAACAAAAAGCTACTCTTTCTTTTCACAGTGGACTATTGAGGTGTTGGCAGTCTTTAAAAATAAAACTGCATATTTCATTAAAGAAAATAAGAGATAGCCAGAAATATATCTGGAATTTCAAAGAAGAGTAATCACAGCATTCTATCTTCATTCTTTTTTCAGATGTTCAAGGAGATCCAGTCAAGACCTATTAAATACCCTTACTTAAAACCTTTGCATATTTTATCTTTGTAGTGGCTAATGCATCATGTTAAGAGGATTATTTTTGCTAGTAAAATATCTTAATTAACAGTTCTCTTTGATGTTCTCTGTCATTAAGTATTTGCTGCCTGCAAGACTTTCAAATAAAGCTACAAATCTAATTAGAAGAATGTATTCTCAACCTGTTAAAATAATTTTCAAGTTAGTGTAGATATAACGGCTTATTTCACTGTTTTAGCAGATTATTTTTAGATGTCATTCCAGCCTTATTATATTCATAAACCTCTTCTTTTTAATTATTAATCAAAATCATTAAATTGTTAATTTAAATGTTAATATAAACTTTTACCTGGTCCTTCGTTTGAACTACAGTTTTGCTTCTGTTAAGTTACATATCAGGAATAGAAAATAAAGGAATATGGAACTCAAATATGAATTTGAGAATATAAAATCCATATTAATGGCTGATTCAAAGCACTATTCTGACTAAATCAATTTTCGGTACCCAACCATCAAAGAAGGAAATAAAACAGTGTATTTCAAGAAATCCATGACTGAAAAAACATGACTCAAAGCAACTTTCTGGACTTTACTTCAAAAGGGCAATGATCACTGGATACATCCAAAGAGTAAAGACTACAAAAGCTGTCTAGACAGAAGTTTACAGTGTGTACTCTTTGCTTCCTCTTGTTTTCGTGTTCTCTACAATTTGGGTTAACTGATTCAGAATTTAATTTTTATTTACTTTTGCTACCAGAAGCCTCTTTGCAGTTCCGCATTTTCTCATGATATATATATATATATATATATATTTCCATTCTCTCTCTTCTTTCAACCCTTTCACTATTACTTCTTTCTTCTCTTTCTCTCCATATTTTTTACTGGTTTTAGATATTAATCTACTGCTCCAATGAGAAATATACTATATATATGAAAGTAACAATTAAGCATTGATCAGAAAACTTCAGGAGGACAGGTGATACTATGTTTATTGTCTTTCAGAACATAAGAGTATGCATCCTGATGAGAATTTTCCTCAGTAAACTTAATATCACCTAAGTATTTTTGTTTTAAACCAGATATTTAAAATAAGATATACTGAAAATATTTGAAAGTAATAGTTCCTATCCAGACAGAAATTAGCTTTCTAATTTTTTGTGCTACAGAAATACTCAATTATCATCATCTTCTCCTTTCTACTGAACTCATGTTACAGACAGAGCTACTACTTCTTTACATCTATATATGTCTATCCGAATAATAGATTTTATTCTAGCAAGATGTGCTTACTGGAAAGATAGTATTAAACTGAGTAAAATAGGCACACATATGGATAATGTCCTTTCAATTGGTGTAACTTCAGTAAGAAAATAATTCATGAAAGGCCTATTAAAGAAATACGACGTAAATGTATATTTGGAAATGAGAAAGTTAAAGAAGTGAAATACTGTATAGAATAACTTTAATATGATCACCTATTACATAGATAATAGTCATACTCTGATTTCTCCACAACAGAAGTGCACAACAATCCAAATTATTGTCTGCAAGATTGAGTTCAGAGAGTGGTGATCAATGGCATGGAGATCAGTGATGAGTGGAACTGCAGGGATCAGTGCTGGGACCACACTCTTTAATATCTTCATCAGTGAAATTGACCGTGGGGTTGAGTGCACTCTGAGCATGTTTGCTGACGACACCAAGTTGTGGGGTGCAGTCGACACACCAGAGGAATGGGATGCCATCCAGAGAGACCCAGTTTCTGTATTTTTACCTATATTAAAGTTTCAAATTTCTAAATCTGCTTTCGTGTATCAATTTCAACATGTCATTATTCTGGGGATGAGTTAGGAGAGGACAAACTGAGGGTTAACCATTGTATAGGAATGTGAGTAAGGAGAGGACAAGATAAGGGTTAACTATTGTATAGGAATGCAGGTAAGCAGGATGTGAGGCCAGATAAGAAAAGAACATCTCAAAACTCTATTGTAAAACATTACACAAGGAATGGGACAGGATCGGATTACTTCTCTTGAAGACAATGAGCCTTCATCCCACGACCATCAGAAGGAGACCCCCACTGCTCATGGCGGGACCATATGCTGATGAGTTCTCGGAAATGTAATGAATATGTATGCGAATTCCGGGAAAATCACTGATTGTGTATTAGTTCGGCCTATATCTGTACCAAGCTTTTGCCCTACGGTGTGCGTGTTAGGAGGAATTATCCCCCGCGCACCCAACGGTACGCGTTTCGCTGAAATAAACGTACCTGCTTGATAACCTAACTCTGGGTTATAGAGTTTGATTCCGCAAATCAGGGAGATCTCACTTCTTACCAACAAAATAAAATTGCACTTTACTTTTACTTTTTTATTAATATTAGTTGCCTAATATCTGTTCAATGCTGTGAGTAAACTAACATGTATGAATCAAATACACAGTCCTAGATAGAACAAGATTCTATAATTGGAAGTATATATCAATGCAACTTTGACAATCCCAATTTATTTTCAATTTAATTTTTCAATGAAGTTCAGATGCCTGGAAAAATAATGAATGATAAGAACAGTATTAATAATATTTCACTTGCTCTTAATATTTAAAAAAAAAAAAAATCTTTATCATTGCTCTTGGGCTTCTAGATAAGTAACTAATCTTTGCCCTAAGTAGTTTAAGTACCAAAATTCTCTTTTCAAAATCTAGCACTAGGCAACATGAATCTGTGAGAGTTAAAACTGTTGTTTTTTTCCCCAGCCTCACATACCAGCAGGGGTAGACTTGGGCAAACAGATAAGCAGATAGTGAGAGGCTCAACTCTCACAAAAGATCAGGGAAACAGATGGGACAAACCGGATAAACAAAAGGTAAGAAATTATGAGGTGAGACTGAGAGAGATTAAAGGGTGATGGGATTAGGATGCAGATACAATAGTAAACCTCGAGTAGATTGTGAAGCTGGATGAGATTGTGAATTAACGTGTAAACGGGAGGAATTCTTGGCGTCGGTGGATAGGGGATATAAAGCTTTAACGTGTTTTTGGTTGCGCGCTCCTGCTTGCATTCACCATTGCAATCGCGAATTAAAACATTTTCACAAGAGATTTAGTCTCCAAAAAAATCATTTGAGTTATTTCTCACAGACCTATGTGATACAAGCTTATTAATAAAGATCTCTAACTTAAAGATTCTAAAAGTGTAGCCACTGTACTAATCTTCATAACAGAGTAAAAGTTAATTATTTTTTTTAAATTCAGTACTTAGAAATTAGAATTCAGATCTTAGAAAGCTTGCTCATCTACGAGGCAAATGGGAAATATAAGCCTGCGGAAAACATATGTTGTCAGTTTACATTAGTAACAGTCTAACTATACTTATCTCACAGGAGGAAATACAGAACTTAAGCGCATAGACAGCAATGCTTACTCTGCCTGTGAAAATTAACAGAGACTAATAGAAAAAAAATCTGAATCTTGTAGCCTGCTATTACCAATGGGAAAAAAATTGCTTTCAAGGCCGCAGTGAGTAAGGAGAGGACAAGATAAGGGTTAACTATTGTATAGGAATGCAGGTAAGCAGGATGTGTAGCCAGATAAGAAAAGAACATCTGGAAACTCTGTTATAACATTACACAAGGAATGGGTCAGGACTTCTGTCAGAGACAATGGGTCTTCTCCCATGACCATCAGAGGAGACCCCCACTGCTCATGGCGGGACCATATGTTGATAAGTCAGGAATGTAATGAATATGTATGCGAATTCCACTGATTGTGTATTCGTTTGGCCTATATCTGTACCAAGCTTTTGCCCTACAGTGTGCGTGTTAGGAGGAACTATCCCCCGCGCACCCGACGCGTCTCATTGAATAAACGTACCTGCTTTATAACCTAACTCTGGGTTATAGAGTTTGATTCCGCAAATCAACAGGGTTTGTGTTGACTCTTTGTAGGTTTGTCTTTGCCTGGGGCTATTTTCACAAATTTCAATAACTTTATAGTTGTCAAGTGAATATATTTTGAACAGTTTGTGTTTAAGGAATGTTCAGCTCTGAGAATACTACATACAGTATAGGTCTGATAAGACTAGGTGATAACTGTGTAATGGACAACAGGTCTTTACACTTACTGACTCTGAAGGAGGCTCATATGCAGCTTTCATATATTACCAAACAGTGAGAAAGAAGTAGATTGAAGTAAAAACAACTGAACTCCAAAACAGAAGAAAAAGTCTCCATCCCAAATACACACTCACATCATAAGAATGGATATCACATTCACCCCTAACAAAGTCCCCAAATGACACTGCTTCATTCTAACTCTTGTCACAGAATTGTAGGGGTTCAGAGGACCTCTGTAGATCACCTAGTCCAATCATTCTGCTAAAATAGGTTCCCTAGAGTAGGTTGCATGGGAAAACATCCACGTAGGTTTTGAATACTTACAAAGAAGAGTCCGTAACCTCTCTGTGCAGCCTGTTCCATCTCTGTCATCCTCAAAATAAAGAACTTTCTTCTCATGTTCAGGTGGAACTTCTGAAGTTCCAGTTTGTGCCCAATGCCCCTTGTCCTGTTGCTGCAGACTATTGAAAAGAGCATGGCCCAATCCAATTGATTTCTGTATTTCAGATATATATATATTTTAAAATGATAAGATTACCCCAAGTATCCTCTTCTCCAGGCTGAACATTCCCAGGTCTCTCAGCCTTTCCTCATAAGGAAAATGTTCCAGGTCCCTAATCATCTTTGTGGTCCCCCCTGGACTATGTCTAGATGATTTCTGTCTTTTTTGAACTGGAGAGCCCAGAACTGGACACAGTACTTCAGATGTGGCCTCACCAGAACAGAGTAGAGGGGGAGGAGAACTTCCCTCAACCTGCTAGCTGTGCTCTTTTTAATACACCCCAGGATATCATTGGCCTTCTTGGCTGCAAGGGCACACTGACGGTTCATGGTGAACTTGTCCACCAGGACACTCAGGTCCTTTTCTGCAGAACTTTCCAGCAGGTCAGCCCCTAATCTGCACTGATGCATGCTGTTATTCCTCCCCAGGAGTAGGAAGCTCATGAGGTTCCTCTCTGCCCAGTTCTCCATCCTGTGTCCCAAAGGTGCACTGAAGAGAGTGAGAATAAGACTAGAGAAAAATGCTGGATAGTAGGAAAGCAATTCTTAATTTTTCTCTGTGTATTATCATTGAGGATTTTGTGTATTAGATATTTAGGCTACCAGAATATAAAAACATCAGTAGAGTTGCAATAATTTTTTAACGCCATATAAATTTTGCTCTGTTTGGCCGTAGCAATATTCTGTGAGTAATATTATACTAGATAAGCGTATAACAATCCAAATAACTTTAGTTCTTAAGTTTTGCATATGGGTAATAAATTAATTTTCTATTTATCTTATACAATCGAAGTATACATTCAGTGACTGTCAGGACTCTAAGGGCTCCAGTGGGCATAAACAGCCCTGCCCAGCTTTCCTTGAGTCTCCCCATAGCTCTGCCCGCAGCACAAGATCTCATTTCAGGCCGAGGCCAACAGGCCCTGCCTCAGTGACACCACAGCAAAGCCCATCTCTAGCTTTCCGCAGCATTTCCTCAAGAGGCTATAGGCCTCAGCCAGCCCCATATGCAGGCTCACATCCCAGTCTCTCGGCCAGTGCCCCAGCGGCCCTGCTCCTGGCTGTGGTGATGGGATGAGCCCTGCCCCGCAGTTCATATGCAAATCCCCTGTAGTACCCAGTCCTCAGGGAGCCAGAAGTTGCACCTCGGCAGTAAGTGTCTCTTAATCACTGTGAAAAATCCGTACAATAATGAACAATGCTTATGTACAAAGAAAAGCATTACATTTAGCATTAGGTAAGTAGTTCACTCTGTTGATTTCAAACAGAGAAAAACTTGCTTACGAATTATGACTAAGATTAACTACTTATATACAAAACTATACCATCTTTTTTTGTTGTTTTATTTAGAAGGTATACTGACAAAACAATTTTTTACTGATACTTTTTAAGTGAGATGGGAAAAAGTCTCAAGAAAGGTTTCTTCAGTAAAGAAATTGATCCAAAACCCGCTTAAACTTTACATAGAGAAAGCTATTCCTGCAGAACATTACATGCTGTCAGCATCATGTGGGCAATAAGAGAACTTGGAACAATGAAGTAGGCATCCTGCACAAAACCTGAGTTTTGCCTCAGTAAAAGCTATCAGTGAGATATCCTAAAGATTCACTAGTCTACAATTCAGTGATCTCAAACTAAATGCTTACATATTAAAAATATTTTCAGATGTGTTCTTTCTCTGTAGAGTGGTCTGTTAAAAATACAGTAATTTGAATTTCTGAAATTGAACATGCAAGAGAAGTGACTAAGATAAAAATAGGATTACCTTAACAGTTTTCAGCTTTCTGAGAAGTGGTAATATTATCCAGTTTTCAGCTGCCCTGAACAAATGTTCAAAAGACCAAAGTCCTCTACTCTGCTGGTAATTTTCTGGACAACTCTATTCATTAGGATGTGCCAAACACAATGACTATTCTGCCAGACACAATAACTATTTCCACAGTAAAATTTAAGAATACATACAGAAAATATCACATAAAAATCAGCTATAAGTGCTCTCCTCTTCCATAGAGTACATACGAAAAATCAATACTGTTTTAAATTAATATAATTCAATTTCAAATAAAGTACACAATTAATAGATCTTTAATTCTATTCTCATCATAATAGACTTCTCTCCACTGTTTGCATTTATGTCTCCATTTTGACTACTTTATGACTTATTTCTATTTCTGCTATAATTCTATTATTAAAAAGACAATATGAAGAACAGTTTACTGCATAAATTATCTGATAAACCCGGTGTCTAAGTCTAAAGAACTGGACTGCATTGAAGACAACTGCCTTTAAAAGTTGAATGTGGTTTTTGTTTTGTTTTTTACTCAGGATACAGAAAGCACAGTTTAAGTTTCTTTCATTTTGAAGAAATCAGGTTACATGTTTCTGAAATTCCAGATGTATTTTTAAGTTATCAGAAAAGTATAAATCTCTATTTTATTTCCCCAAAGCCATTCCACTAGTTGTTGAGAAGTTAAATATTCTCTGGATAAAACAAAGTCAAAAAATTACTTACTTGCCCTAATTCTATAATCAAGTGGTTAAAACATAAAGGGTACACAGCTTCCACTTGTAATTTATTGAAGAAATAAACAGGAGTAAGAAAGCTAAGGAAGCTTTCATTTTGTGATTGAGAATATCCTATCCCAAAGCTTGATCAAAACTGTATATCCAAGAAAAATATAGAAACAAAGCATGCACATAAATACCTTGACTTCAACAAGTATAGCTGAATACGTCTGCAACAACTCTCAGTGAATTTCTCCTCCACGAGGAAGAGAAATTTGTCTGCGGACACCAGCTTCAGAGCAGGCAAGACTGCACTGGGGAAGGGATCCAAAGAAAAAAAAAAAAAAAAGCCAACAAAAATCTCTTAATGGGGCTTTTTGCAGTGCTTTGCCCGCGCGGAGGGGCGAGTAGCTTGTGGGAGGACTGCTGAGCTACTGTGGATGGAGCTGACACTGCCCACCCTCGACCTGGCTACCAGGCCTTATGTAGCCTCAGGGAGGGCAGTAGCGCCCACGGAGTGAGCAATAGGTGCTTGCTTGTGAGGCATTGCTGGCTACGACTTGTACGGCAGGGTGATGAGTCTCTGCTAATGCACAAGGTGAGTTTGATCGCTCTAAGTGATTAAAGACAAAGGGCACTCATCTGAACTGACCCTACCTGACCCTCGAGTCGCAAGGGGTCAGCTGCTTGTAGATATCTAGCCATGGTTGCTACCCAGATGAAGGCTGTTGTTAGAAAAGCTGTGGGTACCCAGACAGAGGCCCCACACAAACGTGTGGCTGCTGTGTGCCAGAGCCTGGCACTTGCAACGGAGGAGAGCGGAGACAACACATGTGTCAGACATGAACAGATGGTGGCTGAGCAGAAGGATAAAGTGGAGAGGTTGAGGAGTATTAGTATGAGAGAGAAATTGACTGGTGGACCCACTCCATGAAAGAGATGAAACAGGTTGAGGCCCCAGGTAAACTGGAGGATCCCCTCCCTTATTGTCATTAGGCAGTAGACGGGGACCTCAGAGATTGGGGGGAATGGAGACAGGTCACTGCTGGAGGATGCAGGCGAATCTGCTCCTGACCTCCCCCACCTCCCCAGTTACCCTTGCAGAACGGGTATGGGTCCTGCAGGAGAAATTGTTCACCGAAGAGGAGGAGAGGCAACCTGCTCCAGAGGTCTTACCTCCAGCAATATGAAAACCTCTTCCGCAAGGAAGAAGAGAAGGGTTCTAGTTGTTGGCGACTCGCTTCTGAAGGGAGCAGAGGGCCCAGTGTGCAGAGTTGACCTTCATCATTGGGAAGTCTGCAGTCTACCTGGAGCCCAGATTAGGGAAATCACTGGGATACTCCACACCCTGGTGTACCCAACAGACTACTACCCACTACATATCTTTCCAGACAGGTGGGGAGGAAGCTGCATCCTGTAGTCTGAGGGGAATGAAGAAAGACTCAAGGCCGTGGAATGGTTGGTGTAAGAGTCTGGGGCGCTAGTTATTTCTTCTTCCCTCCTTCCAATTTTGGGTGAAGACGTGGGATGGAATAGAAGGATCCAGTCCATAAATGCCTGGCTACGAGACTGGTACTACAGGCAGGGCTTCGGGTTCTTTGATAATGTCTGGTTTTGTAAGACACCAGACCTGGCAATAATATATGGGAGAGGTTTATCTCGCAGTGGCAAGAGTTCTGGGATAGGAATTAGCAAGGCTCATTCGGAGAGCTTTAAACTAGATTTGGGGTTGTGGATGGACTCACACTGATGTGGCAGTGCTCTAGTATTGATGAAGACCGGGAGGCCTCACGCTCCCCTACGGTGAAATTGGCATGCTCATCTTGCTCCCTGAAATGCCTGTACACCTATGCATGCAGCATGGGGAATAAGCAGGAGGATTTACAAATCCATGTTCAGGCAGGAAATTATGATCTGGTGGCAATTACAGAGACATGGTGGGACAGATCATGTGACTGGAATGTGGTCATGGATGGCTATGTCCTTACAAGAAAGACAAATCATCAAGACAACGTAGTGGAGTTGCTCTTTATGTGGGAGAGCAACTAGAATTCATTGAGTACTGTCCAGGAATAAGGAGTGAGTTGAGAGTTTGTGGGTGAGAATTAAGAGGCAGGCTAGCATGGATGATACTGCTGTGGGTGTATATTACAGGCCGCCAGATCAGGATGATGAAAATGACGAGGCCTTCTACAGGCAGCTGATAGCAGCCTCGCAATTACAGGCACTGGTTATCATGGGGTATTTTAACTACCCTGATATTTGCTGGAAGGCCTACTCAGCCAGCCATCCACAGTCCAGGAGGTTCCTCCAGTGCACTGATGATAACTTCCTGAAGCGAATGGTGAATGAGCCAACTAGGAGAGGAGTGCTGCTGTATCTCATTCTCACTAACAAGGATGGTCTGGTTGAAGCGGTGAAGTATGAGGGCAGCCTTGATGGCACTGACCTTGAGATGGTGAAGTTCAGGATCTCATGTGGCAGAAACAAAATATCAAGCAGAATCATAACCCTGGACTTCAGTAGGGCCAACTTTGGACTTTTCAAGCAATTGCTAGGGGAAATCCCATGGGACAAGGTACTTGAAGGTAAAGGGGCCCAAGATAGTTGGTTAGCATTCAAGGACCGCTTCTTCCAAGCTCAAGATCAAAGTATGACAACAGGTAGGAAGTCAAGAAAGGGAGGCAGGAGACCTGCATGGTTAAACAGGGAACTGCTGGGCAAACTCAAGTGGGAGAGGAGAGTCTACAAATCATGGAAGGAGGGATTGGCCACTTGGGAGTCATATAAGACTGTTGTCAGAGGATGTAGGGAGATAACTAGGAAATCTAAGGCTTCCTTACAATTAAACCTTGCAAGAGGGGTCAAGGATAACAGAAAGGGCTTCTTCAAATACATTGCAGATAACACTAACACTAGAGGCAATGTAGGCCCACTGATGAATGAGGTGGGTGCTCTGGTGGTAGAAGGTATAGAGAAGGCAGTGTTACTAAATGCCTTCTTTGCCTCTGTCTAGAAGCCCTATACCCCTGAGGTCCCAGAGGAAGTCAGGATCAAGGAGGAGTTTGCCCCAGTTGATGAGGACTGGGTTAGGGACCAGTTAAGCAATACAGACATCCATAAATGTTTGGGTCCTGATGGGATGCACCTGCGGGTGCTGAAGGAGCTGGCGAAAGTCATTGCTAGGTCACTCTCCATTATCTTTAGTAAGATGTAGGGAACAGAAGAGGTAACTGAGGACTGGAGGAAAGCAAATGTCACTCTAGTCTTCAAAAAGGGCAAGAAGGAGGACATGGGTAACTATAGACCAGCCAGCCTCACCTCCATCCCTGGAAAGGTGATGTCTGGAAAGATGAATTTATCCTTAGAGCTGTCTCTAGGCATATCAAGGATAACAGGGTCTTTAGAGGAAGTCAACATGGCTTCACCAATGGGAAGTCATGTTTAACCAACAAGATAGCCTTTTATGAAGACATAACCAGGTGGATAGATGATGGTAAAACAGTGGATGTGATCTATCTTGATTTTAGTAAAACATTTGATACCATCTCCCACAGCATCCTCGCAGCTAAACTGAGGAAGTGTGGTCTGGACAATCGGATAGTGAGGTGGACTGTGAACTGGCTTGTCACGGGTTATCTCTGGATACAAGTCCGTGACAGGGGGGCACAGGCCCCGGAAAAAAAAACGGAAGAGCGAGGGAAAAAAA
>JACDJE010000747.1:0-144865 GCA_016647715.1 Pavo muticus | reverse complement strand
TCCCTCCATGACGTGTAGGGGCAGGTAGCCGGATTAGAGTGTTAACACTTTAACTCCCAATGCACTACATGATGTTATGATGTGGAATACTGAAAAACCAAAATCACAAAACCGTGACAGAGGGAAAATAAAGTATTAAACTAAATGATCCTAAGTATTTCTAAATTTATAACATTTTAAATATTGACAGTTTTAGGCTTCATTGGCTTTATATTCATTTAATATTTCTCAGGATTAAAAAGATGCTATCTAAAAATTCTGCATTGAGAGAACTTCGCAACTGGATTGTTATGTGCTCAAAAATCAGGAAAAGAGAGCATTGGGGTTTGGTCTAACTTTGTGTGCTGACTTTGTATTGTCATGATAACATAGTCTTTAGATTGCAGTAACAGACACTGTGTAATACCGCTATTATGCGTTATTGTTATGGGCCCATTCCTGACAGCGAACGTTGTATCTAAATTAGAAAACACTTTGTTCATTTTTAAATCTACCGTTTTCTTATTCCATCTTGAATAGTCTGAAAATTTTCAACATTCTGTGAAAAGGCTGAAGGTAACAGAGGATCTCACCCCTGGCAAAGTCCCTTGTCTGGCAGTGAGGAGTACCATCATGCCCTGCTCTCTTCCTGACTCTCAGTTCTTGTCATGGACCTAAGAAGTCTCAGATGAAATACTGTGGTAATCATCTGAGTGTTTCAGGACAAATATCTAGTATTTCGTTCAGAATATTCAGTATAAATATCTTGTATAAGTATCTGTATTTGGAAATTATCAGAATTGCTGGCACTACATATTGCACCAGCCATTATAACTGCAGCACTTGCTGAAGTTAGCTGCATAACGTCCAACATAATCCCAATGTCTGCCTGCATTTGGGAAGGAAGATATCTGAGAAAATGATGGGTGACAGTTTGCAGTAAATGTTGTTTAATATGGTGTCTTTGTGAACAGCCTGAAAACACAGTGCTGGTTTTCTCTAATAATTTAAGATGAAATAACTGAACTTAGTCTTCCAGTATGGCTTGTTACTAATCTAGGGATGGGAGCTCAGCAGCAGTTTCTCATGATTGTTTTAAATCTGTGGCTGTTTTTTTTCATCTTTTCCCATGACAAACCAATGGGTACCAAAACACTAGATGAGATGAATGCTGAGTTTTGGGGCAGAACGTGATAGTTCAACACATTCAGTGACTTTTAAAATTTCATTGCTGGAAAGGCAGAAATTGCTCATAAAGGAAATCGGGGTCTTGATTCACGGGTGGTATATGCAATGAAAACCTGGCAAATCTACAGTGGTACTTGCCACGTCTTTGGTGTTCAAAGCTAGTGTATTTATAGCATGTGATGGCAAAAGCAAGAGGAATAACAGGGTCTATTGGGTTTGTAAACCAGCATGAGATGCCCATGCAGCATTGACAAGCAGAAAACAATGGAAAGTGACCTTGTTCTGGTAGGCTTATTTGGCAGGCTTGCATTTTTCCATTATGTTGCATGCTCTCCATCAAAGTCACTTAATCATGGATTTTCCCCAGTCCTAGAAGTCTTGCACCCCCATTTTCTTCCCATCCAACTAATCAGTCAAGTAAATAATCTGTAGAGAGATGATAATCTCTCAATAAGTGCCTATAAATGAGGAGATGAGATGTTCAGGAAGCAAATGTTTTTCCAGAATGCTCTCTGGCCAAGATGTGGAAAAGGTTAACTGCTGAAATATGCTTTGCTACATTTGCTCTTGCTGTGTTTAGATACTTTTCTACCCATATTTTCTTGGCTAGTACCTTACTTCCAAGAAACTTCCTGTTGAGTGGCAAGCTGTGGATCTGCAGTCTCCTTCTATGGAAGGGATAAGCAGAAGCCAAAGCATTTCCAATTGCTCTCTAAATATTGGTGGAAGTGGGCTTTCTGAAGGGTAAGTTGACTGTAGCAGAGTATAGTGACTCAGCCATAGTTTTAACCACTAAGGATCACGTAGCAACATATTTTCAGACAAGAAAAATGCTGGGGAGTAAATCAGATGAGTTCTCAAACCACACAGCAGAATGAAAGTAGTGGTTACAATACAAGCTGTTTTATCACCCTAGCAATTTTTGCAGTGGTTGTGACTATAATTTTAGTAAATCCAGCTCTAGTGTTTAGTTTAAAAAAAAAAAAAAAAAAAAAAAAAAAAAAANTTGGTTTGAGGTTTTTGATTTGGCTTTTTTAGTTTTGGTTTTCTGTAATTGCCGGACTTTTCATGTACTGTAGAAGGTCAGGAATGAACGGGAAGGGTTGATTCCCATCTCTCTGAGCTGTACCTGTGTCTTTAAAAATATATTTTGTTGCTACTTTGGCCTGAAGTTGGCAATTTATCTGTAACAATCTGTATCTTGTGGTCTAAGCCTTAATCCAGCAGCGAGAGGCTTGGCACTTTCCAACTGGAGACATAAAAAGTAGCAAAGTTGTTCTTTTATAATCCCACAGCATACTTTTTACAAGTCTTCTCTCTAATTGTGGTGAACATGATGACTACCCTCCCTTCAAGGTACTCTTATAGGGAGCACATCTTTTTATTTCTGGCTGGCAAATGAGAGGGATGGTCTGGCAGGAGCAAAGCTGTTGGAACTCTGCAGTCCCCACCAATGGTGGCTCCTGGATGCTTGTAAGATCATTTCTGAAACCATGATAGTCGAAGTGCTTGAGGGAGGCAAGATCTGTAGGAAGAAGTAATAGTTTTTATTAGATTGATATTCCTGGAAAAACACAGTCTTTCAGGCACTAAAGCCTGTCTTCAGGTCTGAAATTGGCTTCCTTTCTACGTGGCTTGACCTGGGCTGAGAGATGACAGCGTCTGTAAGCTACTCTGCTTTTTTCCAACTTTAATTTTTTCCTTCTAATCCAAGGCTATTACCCCTCCCTACAATTGCTGACTTGACTGTTCAGATAGTGTCAAGAGTTCAGCAGGTGGCAGAAGCTAAACTCGTCAAAATTACTTGATCTCAAACATGAGGTGGGTCAGAGGTGATGCATACTGAAAGGAATGTTTCTGGTCACCCGAGTAAGTCCGGAGCTTATTTCTCCCTGCATGCTTTGCCTGTTGTAATGACCCTGCAGGGAGGTGGAAAATGGAAGTCAAAGAACAAAAGCAATACCAAGAGGTTTGCTAACATGATGCTTTCCTTAGCTGCCTGTGAATTTCCACACAGATATTTTCTTCCTCTAAACACTAGTTTTTTAGCAGGTCCCCTTGTTGTGATACCTTGCCCAGTTATACTGTAGCTGAAAAATGATGGAATTTGTTACAGGAGTGATGGTTTGAGTGTCTTTCTCTTAAAGCTCTGTATAGTTTAATCAATACCTATCAGAAACTATGATATACATATTGCTGTGATTTTTTAACTTCTGCACATGAATATCCAAACAAAAATATACTCAGCAAGTCTGTACGGTACCATTATTATTCCTTGTTTTTCCTCACGTTCGTTTCTGAACAACTAAATATGATGAAATGAACTTCTATTGCTGGTGTTTCTGATCTGGCTCTGCAGAACTGTGCAGTGGCAGCCTGGTCAGCCACTCCTTGCTTGGCTTCAGAGGTAAGAAGGAAGTTTCCTGGAAGGTATTAGTTTTCTGGGCTCTTGTTTGTGCCTTTTAAAAAGCCTCTCACTAATTATGGAATGAGTCATGCGATCCTTTTGAATTACAGTATATGCACCTGTAAAATGTTCCGCCAAATAAAACAGATTCTCTCAAGGATATCTGAATGTATCAACATCAAAGCCTGCTTTGTTTGTGATAGAGTGAAAAGTTTTAGTTTGTGTGCATTATTTTAAGTGCACTCACAGGTGGTTGCCCAATCAACCACACCCTGGTGTGATGAATGTAAGTGCCAGTCTCACCACCTGGGCCTCCTTTGCAATCTGATGCCCTTATGGGCAATGAGGCTCAGCTGCTCTGGGTGTTCTGCCTCTTCCTGGCCATGTGCAGGGAAGAAAAAGAAAAGCTGTGGGAGCACAGAAAGCGCTGTGGCTTGGGGTGAGTGCAGCCTCTGCAGGCCCCTTGGGGGGGATGGAGCCTGGGCGAAGGGTTGCACTGGAGATTAGTGGTACTGCTGAGGTGTTTCTCTCCAGTGTGGCAAGTTAGAAATCTCTTGGCAGCTGCGTTAAGCACTTAGTTTGTGCTAGATTCTTAGAAGGGTGTTCTCTTTTGACTCGAGGAGAGCCTGAGGGCCAATTGAGGAAACTATTCAAGGCTGGCACTAATACTAAAGGATTATGGTGAAATCTAAACTTCTAGGTGTTAGCTGTAATACAGAACAGATGATAGATATCTGAAAGGGTGTGAGTATGGTTGTTCAATCAGTTGCTCCCAAGGAGCTGGGGTTTGGATGCAAATCCCAGGTTTCTTTCTCCTGTAGAGAGCCCCCCTCAAAAGGGATACAGGGTTGTGTGGTATAAAAGCTTATTAGAGCACAGGGCAACAGCCTGTTTACTGGTTCTGCAGGTTGTGGCTGTGTTGCTAGCTATGGCTCTCTTCCCCTTTTAGGGAAGGCAGTAGACATTGAAAGAGAAGCAAGTCATTCTTCTCCAGAGCTGCAGAGGCTTGCCATTGAGTTCCTGCAAGGCTGAGTGAAGGTAAGTCAAAAACATATTGAAGTGACTTGCTTCAGGTGCCTGTTTGTTATTATTTTTTTTTTTTAAGTGGCTATCTTGAGTATTATATAAATGTGTTTTGGATTTAGTGTTAATTGGGGGCCATTTGTGATCCTCCTTCTGTGGATTTTTCTCAGAATATTAGTGATACATGAAGTCTCTTAGGGAAACTGTTTCCATCACTGCTGCCTGTACTTCTTAAAAGGACAAAGTTTGGTTTTTTTTTGTTTTTTTTAACTTGTCTTGCAACTTTCTCAGACAAATTATACTTGCTTCTGGTTTAGACCCTTTTATATTTGGTTCAGGATATAAACGACTCTGAAACCATGTGGTTTTTAGTTAAGGTGTGTCCACCTAACATAATTGATCTCAAATGGAAAATTCAGGACATTCCTGTGCTTGAATATTGTGGGTAAAAAGGTAGGGGCAGTGATGGACAAAAAAAAAAAACACCTTTTTTTCTGTGGAGTATGCTGATGGTTTTTCAAAAGTAAGAGCATCTCTGAAGCCTTGTGTGCAATTAAGAGGGATAAGCTCTGAAAAGTAAGGTCTCCAATTGAACCTTCGTTGTTTAACCGCACAAGTATAACACGGTATTTCAGAAAACCAGTATTCTTATTTGATGTAGTTAAAGTGAATTATTGATGTTACAGCTGTTTATACTATTGAGTGATCTCACAACTATCAGATTTTTGGTGGTTTCTATATCATATCTCAGGGAAGTGCTACGTTATGAGCTAAAGCCATATGAGCTAAAAGCCATAGTTAGTTACACCATTAATAATTCCTAAAGGTGACTTAATTGTTGTTATCTAGTTTAGCATATGGCTGGGTGTATCTATCTACTTCCATTATGTTTCTCACAGTACATGTTAACGGGGAAAAAAAACTTCCTTGCTCAAAAGAAACTTTACAAGTCTGATTTTTTCTATTGTGTCAAGCATTATATTGTTGCTAGCTCAAGGTTTATACAAGAATTTTATCTTTTGCAAATTTATACAGGTCCTTATGGTTTGCCCACTAGTCTTTTTAATTTTATGAAAATTAAGTGGTGATATTGAAGAAAAGTACTTACTGTAATTTTTGAATTGTAATTGTTAAACTTGGAATTAAGCTAATTAAGCACAGTTCCTGTTTCTGTGCTGACCTGCACAGTAACTTTATGGCTATGCTTCTTCACCTGAAGCAGAGGGCTAGGACAGAGGAGGAGGATCGGGTTTCTTTTGTACTGATCCCTTACACTTTCCCCTAGATGTCACTGCTGAAGCTATTTCAGAGGGACAGCGATACCCACCGCAGTAGCTAGAGCAGGCCTTTTTCCTGTCTGTTTCCCAGTCCTCTCTGGGTCGCTATTTAGCAGAAAGCCAAAATCTTCCATGATAATTGTGCATTGTGTTAAATATGAAGAAAGCCTTGTCATCTCTGATGCCTGAGGCATGGGTTTCATTAAACATATCTTCACAGTGTGCCTAGCTTCTAATTCTTAATACTGGTAATTAAGTCATCTAGATTTCTAATGAGAGCCTTGAACTTAACTGTCCTGGATCTTGATCCTGAAGTGTTTCTTTTTTAAAAGAACAGAAATCCTCTACATCCTTTTTATCTAGTGTTCTCCTTATCAATAAAGCAAGCAACTAAATCAAGAGGCCGTAAGTATAAAATGTGATGATATTATGTTGAGGCTATAAAATAGGCAGTAAGGTAATGTGTGTAAATGTATGTTAGCAATTTGGATAGTAAAGCATGCAGAAAAGGTGTCATATCTCTGACAAATAATTTTTCTTCATTCTTGGTGATCATCTAGTGCTGTTTTCATACTAAATGATGTAGTGGCCTTTGATCCTGAAGTCTAAATTCCAAAATATAAAACGTAAGGAAGAAGTTGCTGCCAAACAGTTGTTCATCAGAAAGCATGAGTATTCTGTAAATCTTGGGCTTAATATTTCTTTCTACTTGTATGAGATGAGCATCACCTGTGTCCGTGAGGTGCAGAGTCATCCACCTGGAACTAATTTTTCAGAAGCAGCTGCTGAGCAGGTAGCCAGATATAGTAATTGATTTGACCTAGGCAGGGAACCTGTACACAGGCCAAAAAGAAGGCTTTCTGCATGCTCATTCCCTTTAGTTAAGAAAAGAGAGAGGAAGCCAGCTCATTTGGCACAGTTAAATATGTATGCATATGTGTGTGTGTATACACAACAGAGTTGAAGAGAAAAGAATAAGAACCTTATCGAACCAGAAAAGTAAAAGCATGGTGCACAAATCAGTGGGGAGCTGGGAAGAGATTGCTTTCTGCAACATCCTGGGAGACACCTTCACAGAAACTGGCTCAAGCTAGGGAATGGGTTACTAAGTGCTGTTTATATTGCTTGTTCTCATGCATAAACTTTCAGAAGTTTAGGGGCTCAGTTAACTGTTTGCCATTTCTGAACAGCGTCAAGTAGAACTAAATACTTCCTTATATTTATTTTCCAACGATGCAGACCTTACTGGAAAACATCTTTCCTGTCAAAAGTGACTTTTTAAATATGGTTGAAAAATGTCAAAAGTTTGTGGTTTTCTTTTTAGGATTCTGGGAACTATAATTCAGCCTAAAGCTAAAAATGACACACCCAAATATGAAGTTCAGATAAAATCAGGCATTCTAAAAATACTTGAAGTTGTTCTAGCTTCTTTTAAGTGAAGCATAATTAGTTATAAGAAATTCTTGTTTGGTAAACTGATTCCTGACTTTAGTCATGTCTGTTACTAGAATTAGTCAAAGCATCATTGAGTCCTGATGAAGAAAAACGCAGTAAACTTTTCCATACTGTGTTTTAAAAGAACTATCCATGAATTATATTGATCTTATGGGGGGGAAATCAAACTTCACAGTAGATGAAGGCTGTAGTTATTAAAGTTGCTTGCTTTAAAATCCAAGACTAGTTATTTTTCATCCTGTCAGTGGGAATTAGTACCAAGATATCTATACACTTCTTTTATTGCTTTTATATTTTTAATTTATTGTTATAAATCTACCATATTTAGGTAATACTCCAAGTTTCATGAGGCATGAGTTCATGGATTCTTGTGCTTGGTGAACGAATTCCCACAAAGCAGGAAACATGTAGAATCAACAAAGCCCCTTTTTGCTTGAAATTTCAGAAAGGATGCATCAAAATAAGAACATGCTCAGATAACTACGAAATGAGAATACAAGGAAGTGCTGTTTGTTGAAAGATTTCCACTTGGTCTACTTAATTTATTGAGATGAAGATTAGGAAGTGTTTTGGAGGGGGAGGGGGCAGAACTGCTCTTGTATTCAGCAAGGAAAGCCACAGAGAAATCCAGTGACAAAAAGAAGTGAAGTTATGTAAATTCAGATTAGAAATAAGGCAGTTTCTTATCGTCAAGCATAATTATCACTGGAACAGCTTACCTAGACTTGTGGTTGTTTCTTCACCACTTTGAATGCTCTAAGTATGAATGAATATCATTATAAAAGATGTTACAGCTCAAACACAAAATATGGTCTTCAAGCACAGATTGTCAGCTATTTATCTTAGGGGAGTATTCCTATAGAACTTGATAATTTTGTGAATATGCTTTATGGATCAGTCAAAGAAAACAGTGTATAAAACAAGGTATATGTGCATTTGAATGATGTAGCACGTAGATAAACTTGGTCTTGTGGATTTCCTAAACTCCTCTGGTAGTTGCTTCCAATTCTCTGGAACAGTAATGGTAGGAAGATATCTCCAATATTGCCAGCATTGTTTTCTGGCTTCCACTGAACTACTTAGTGAAATTCTAGTGAGGCTGCTGCCATATTCAAGGCTATCTGCTAAAATACTGCAGGATAATGAAATCTGAAGGGCAGCTTATGATATCAGTAAAACCAGATGGTATACGAAGGCAAATGTAATGAATTAACTGACATAAGTTAAAATTGATTGTTAGCATAATAGCCTCAATTTGCAGATACTTTAATAATGGATAATGCGTAGAAATCCTTACCGAAATCAATTGGACTGTTCACACTGTGCAGTAACTTGAGACTTGTTTCTTTCTAAATAATTAAAAGACCAGACGTTTAATAAGCCTCCCCTTGATGTGTTTAACAGCCTACCTCATCAGACTCTCAACACTCGTGCAAAAAAAAAAAAGTCAGGACTGGAATTGCTAGTGATGATGCTTCTGAAATTGGAGCTCAGTTGTTTTCCTATTCTGTTGTACAAGAAATGCTACCTGTTCATCCATGATAGAGCAACAGATTTCACCAGCTAGAAATAGAGGTTACTTTGGTAAAAGAGTTGGCCTTGAGAATGATTTTTTTTCTTTAAAATAAGAATCTCAGAGGACATCATGTTCTCTTTAAGGTCAAACTGACATGAGCAAAAAAAATCTAGATGAGTTACAGAAAAATCTATTGTACTCTCTGTACAGACTCCTTAAAGGAGCATGCCAGGTTTGACATCATGGAATTCAAAACAAAATCTGACTCTTGTTAACTGTAATTAAAATATGTTATTTGTGTCAGCTAAGTACATAATGCCCCTAAAAGATTTTTATCGTGGGATCTGTTGAGGTTGAGCTGTCTCAATAGCAAAATCTGAGAACATACTTCAATATTCATTAGATCCCACTGAAAGACTGTTAAATACTACTAATCTGATATATTTTGACTGTCGATGTCCACTTAAAGTAGGTATATATTTCTCTAAAATTGTTGTAGTGTTAACAGCAGAAGTAATTTTAATTTATGACTAGTTTATTTGGTAGCTCTCTCTGGTACCTAAACATATTGTGGCCACACAGGGCATGGCACAGACTTGTTCTAGATTTTTCCTTAGAGGGAAACTTCCCAAGAAAGCTATTGGGGCCCCAGCTGTCTCTCCTCACAGGTTGAACACTGTGGACTCCAGTGGAGTTTAGCCTCTCTTGTCTGTGGTGCCTAAGAGATGGGATCCAGTGCTGGGTGGTGGGGAAGGCAGGATGGAATTACCTGCGTGCCTGTGAGCCCCTGCACTGCATCATCCATGTAGCAGGGACAGTCCTCTGGGCATGGCTGGGCACAAACATTGTTCAGAGGTGGGCAGAGCAGTGCTGTATGGCTCAAGGACTGTCTTGGCTGCTGGACACATGCATGGCCTGGGTGATTCCCTGTTCCTGCATTATGCTCAGACAGCACTTCTGGGCAAGGAGGTGAAGTCTGGGGAAACTCAGAATGGGCAGTGCTAGGAACACCACAGGTGGGATGAGCAGCATTTGTGTGGGTGCTCATTGGCATGTTGGAACTGTCCTTGCCTGGAGGACTGCAGGTGTAAGTACCCCCTTGGTTCCTGTTGTCCTGGCTCCCTGTTGTGGCCTTGTAAGTATGTGAATGCTTATTTAGTACTGAGTAATTCCTGGTTCTGCAGGCTGATCTGTAACATGGAGCTCATCTCTGTTATAGCTGAGCCCAATTTATATCTGTGTAGGGCTTATTCTGAATGTATTTTTAGCACATTTGAACTTCTTTCAAGAGCAATTGTGAAATTTCCTGTAACTAATTTGAAAGCAGTAACTCCATTGCTAGATGGTGTTCAAATGTTCTTGAAAAGCTTAGTGAGAATGACCAGTTCCTGGAGCAGTGTCAGAGTGTTGGCCAGGACTTTTTATTAAAAAACAGTGTGTTCCTGAATGGGACTGTGGGGTGCTTTTTTATTTCATGGTGGAATGTGGCATTTGAGAATGGAGACCTTGCTGTTGAAAGATAATTTTCCTAATCACCTCTCATCTCCGAAACGTACGGGAGGAACCCAGTCATGGCTTGTCAGTGCTCAAATGCGTAGCTTTGTCATGCTGAAGTTGTTTATTGGAACAGTCGAAGTAGTTTTATTGTGGATTAGCTTTTTGCTATAGGATGGAAATTATCATTAAGTCTCAAGACAGTAAGAAGGGTTTGTCTGTAATTCTTTAAGTACACTCATGGCAATCTAGCAGTTGTCAGTGAAAACCTCCTTAATAAAGCATGGTCTGTTTATTATTTAAAATCCTGGTCAAGCATTGTAAGAGTTATAAAAACCTGAAGGATTTAAACAGTATTTGAAAAAAATGGCTAATGTGGATTTGATGTCTTTTCATGTAAATGAAATAGTTACCTGCAGACATAAATGTGTGTTCAGAGATGCAAACAAAGCATTGTGGTGGCATTTGAGGTAAATGGAATGACATTTGACATAAATGAGCTATTTCAGGAAGATGCAATTATTCAGCCTCATTTTAAAATAACTTTTACTAAACTCATTCTTACAGATAAAGAGAAACTTTGCATGTGTATAATCATTCTCAGAAGAGATGGTATCAGAAGTGTATTTAATAATATTCACTATTGTATTATGTATTTGGAGGACACATGGTCCTTTACAGTGAGTTTCCGCAGCATGTAGTGAAGAAAGACATTGGGTTTGCAATGTTAAGGTGAATGACAGTAAGAGAAGTGATTTAAAGAAAAAATTACTTGATTGGTGAGTGTATGATCCACATTAGATACCACACTTAATCACATCTTTTCCTGTTTTATAGACAGATTAAGGGTTGGGGAGGAGGAATAGCCTGTCATTTTATCTTTAAAAAATAGCTGTGGAAAAAGTAATTATACTACATCTCATCCTTGTCAAACTTGTGCAGTAATGGAGCTATGTGCCTGCTTCGCAGAAACAAACCAAATGCATGGGTTAGTTTTGCATCTTGAAAGATAAGTCTCTAGATAAAGCTAAGGATTGAATTAAAATGTAATGCAATCTAGTTTAAGAACAACCTGTAGGAACTCAGAATTTTGGTCACTGAAGCCAAGGGGAGTGTATCAGCTTTATCTCTGCAGAAAATCAGGCAGCTAGTCTTTAGATGTACGGAGTTAATTTTACATAATTGTGCCTATGTAGAAATTCATTGAAAATAAGATGAAGGTTTAAGCTGCCAATTTACAGAGCAGAAATCCAGAAGTTGTCATTTTTACTGTTATTTATTACTTTTTTAAAAACAGTTCAACACTATTTGCTTGATGACTAAGAAGGAATGTTCCCACTTAACATCATACCCGTGTGTACAATTTATCTTTGGATTAATGTTCGGAGGAATAAATCTTCCTATTTGAAACCTTTAGTGTAAATTAAGCTAAAAGTCATGATTTTAAAAAGCATTTCCTATTTAGCAAATGTTTTGATGCTGAGTCAGTTTTGCATAACTGACGTTAGGAGGAAAGAAGTATTACCTATATCTGCTTCCACTCCACTGCAGATATTTTTTTCCTCAAGAATGAATTTTGAGGCCTTGATCTAAAGCCTGAGTAACCAGGCTGCATTGTGCAATTGCAATGCTGCGTGGGTGAAACTGTGGCAGAAGGTAACTGCTTATGCAGCTTTTAGAGAGGGGATAGGGAAAATCTTTCTATAGAAGGGTTCACCAGACTACAGGTGAATGGACTACATTTTCAGAATGGAATTGCAAGAGTGAGGGATGTGTTATATATTTTTTTAATTAAGAACTATAAATTAAACATACCTATTGAAACAAAAAACCACCACAGGTGAGAAGTTTTTTCTTTTCTAAATTCAATTATCTATGTGATGAGATTAAGCACTTCTGAAATATGTTTCATCCAGGCATGTATGTTTTTATACTTCAAAATGCAGTTTTAAGTCTTGTGTAGATGGTTTGGATTCCTTATTTTTGTCGCCTGAATAATAGAATGGCTTGGTTTGGAAGGGACCTTAAAGATAATCTTGTTCCAGATTCCTCTGCTGTGTTCAGGATTATCAGGCACCAGATTGGATTGCCCAGGGCCCCATCCAACCTGGCCTTGAATACCTTCAGGGATGGGGCAACCACAGTTTCTCTGGGCAGCCTGTGCTGACACCTCACCACCCTCTCAGTGAAAAAATTTCCCCTTGACATCTGCTCTAAATCTTCTCTCCTTTAGTTTAAAATCATTTCATTTTGCTCTATTACTATCTGCCCATGCAAAAAGTTGATTTCCCTCCTGTTTATAAGCTCCCTTTATGTACTGGAAAGCCGCAATGAGGCTTCTTCTGAGCCTTCTCTTCTCTAGGCTGACCAAGCCCAGTTTTCTCAGCCCGTATTCATAGCAGAGGTGCTCCAGCCCTCTGAGCATCTTTGTGGCCCTCCTCTGGACCTGCTCCAACAGCTCCATGTCTCTCTTGCTCTGGAGGCCCCAGGCTTGAATGCAAAACTCTAGAGGGAGCCTCATAAGGGCAGAGTAGAGGGGAATAATCCCTGCACTCCCACTGCTGCCATTCCTCTTCTGATACAGCCCAGGGTATAGTTGGTCTTCTGGGCTGCAAGAGTGCCCTGCTGCCTCCTTTTTCATCTACCAGAACCCCTAAGTTGTTCTCAGTAGGGCTATTCTTCAGGAGTTGTTCTTCCAGTCTGTATACATGTCTGGAATTTCCCTGACCCATGTGTAACACCTTGTGCTTTGCATTGTTGAACCTCATTAAGTTTACCTGGACCCACCTTTCAAGTTTGTTAAGGACCCTCTGGATGGCATCCCTTCCTCTGCTGTGTGAACTGCTCCACTCGGTGTGGTGCCCTTTGCAGGCTTGCTGAGGGTCAGCTCAATCCCGTCATCTATGTCATTTATAAAGATTTTAATGAGTAATGGTCCCAAGATGGACTCCTGGGGGGCACTGCTCTTCACTGGCCTCCACCTGGACTTAGAGCAATTGACTACAACCCTCCAGATGCAACCATTCAACGAATTCTTTATCCACAGAATAGTCCACTCTTAAAACTTGTATTTGTCCAATTTAGCGATAAGGATTTGGTGTGGGACTGCATCAAAGGCCTTGCACAATTCAGGTAGATGATTTCAGTTGCCTTCCTTTGTCCATTGCTGCCATCACTGCATTCATTATAGAAAGCCACCACGTTGGTCAGGCGTGATCTGACGTTGGCTATCTTGGATCACTTCCTTGTCTCACATGTGCCTTAACATATCTTCCGAGAATATCTGTTCCATAATCTTCCCAGGCAGAGACATGAGGCTCACAGACCTGCATCTTTCTTTCTTCCTTTTTTAAAAATGGGAGTGTTTCCCTTTTTCCAATCAACAGAGACTTTGCCTGTCAGCCATGACTTTTCAAATGGAGAGAAGCTTGGCAACCACATCAGCCAGTTCCTTCAGGATCCTGAGATCATCCCGCCCCATAGACTTGTACATGTTCAGCCTCTGAGACAGTCTCAGAATTGCTCTACTCCTGTGGTTGGGAGAGATTTTGCAGGATGTCACCTGGCAGTCTGTCTCCTAATTCATCTGTAGATTAATTTGATGTTTGCATGAGTATATATTATACATAAGAAAAAGTCGTGGAAAATTCTGAGGAAAAGATGTGATGAGGGTAATGAAAGTAATTTCAATTGAAAAATTGTGACCATATAGAAGTTGTGATGGTGTGAATCTTCTTGGAAGGTCAGAAATTAATCATGGGGGTTGGGGAAGGGAGGGGAGGTCAGATGAGCTTACTAAGTTCAGTTCCTGGGCCTACTGTGGTGTGGGATGCAAAATGGAGGCAGATGGCATTCATGTCATAAGCAAAATGATAAAGTGATATTAAAAATAATTTTAAAATGTTTGTCTGAAACTGAGATAACATCGGTGTATTAAAAATACTTCAGAGTGCATGCTTGTTTCCAGGAATAAAAAGGCAAGCAAAAAGCCTAGTTTTCCCATTGAAACTTTTTTCAAAATTTATCTTACTCTTTTATAAACTCTATGTGTTTTAACACATTTAAGTAGCAACATTTATCTTTTACTGCTTTCTTGTTTATTGTAGGTTAAATTTAAACTGAATTCACTGAAATGGCTTAATATATGAGTATATCTACTATGAAATAAACTCTTCCAATGGTCCCATTAAAACAGTACATGCTGCGTAGTTTCCCACTGTATTTTAACTGCTTAGTCTGAATTGCAGAGCTTGTATTCTTATCCTTCTGAAGTAGCTCACAAGGCAACAGCTGAAACACTCTGTATGATCCAAAATGGAAGTCAGCCCAAATGGGCAAGGGGATCTCTTGTGACTTGTTTGTAATTTTGTAGATCAGTACCTTGTAGCTGAGCACATTGTGGTTTCAGGCCAGTAATGAGTGGTTCCAGTGTTTTTTGAAAAGTGAAGTAGAAAACATGAGAAACTGGGGTTTAAGCAGTAGCAAAATGAAAGTTTTAAAAGTATTTGGAAGGGAAGTATTACTACTGTTGGTATAACTTTCAGAAAAGCAGCATAAATGCAAGAGGACAAGTATTAAAACCCCACCTGCTCTATGTTTGCTATTTGTGAGATTGACTCATTTTCCCAAGCTGAGATCACCCTTGCTTTCACTTCTCTCCTTGATTCTTTGCTGCAAAGTCTTATGAAGGCTACTTTTGTCCCTTGCCATCCATTCTCACCACTCCCACACTTCCTGAACTCTACTTCTGGATGACTTCTTTGTCCTTTACTGTCATTTCCATTAGCTGAAGCCTGTTAACCCCTATGCCTATCAGCTATGGGAATAGAATGATTTTCTTTCTCATTAACAGTTGTCTCTTCTTTAGCTTCTTTAAGATCAAACTACACCAGTTCACTCATTCTTTCCCTCTTATGTCATTCTTTCTAGGCCTTGAGTATTTTTCTGCTTTCCCTTGCTCCTTCTAATTGCCCTAAATTATTATAGTCTGGTGTCAGCAAACTGAGCTAGTCCTTCCCCTGTGGCACCACTGTGATCAACAGAGCAAAGGGATTACTTAATGCAGTTCATGTTTACAAGCCTCTAGAACTCCTTGGTTCATTTTTATATATCAGCTACTTGTACGGTCTTATTTGGTGCTGCTCATTCCTTTTGCCTAAGAATACTGTCTCTTTACTTACTGACTTATGTGTGTGCTTAGAATTGTAGAACCATAGACTTGCTCAGGTTGGAAAAGACCTTAAAGATCATCAAGTTGAACCTAACCATACTACCCTAACTCTTAACAACCCTCATCTAAATCATGTCCCTGAGCATCACATCCAAATGGTTTTTAAACACGTTCAAGGATGGTGACTTAACCACCTCCCTGGGGAGCCTATTCCAGTGCTTAACAACCCTTTCTGTAAAGAAGTTTTTCCTGAAATCCAACCTAAACCTCCCCTGGCACAACTTGAGGCCATTTCCCCTCATCCTATCACCACTGAGAAGAGACCAACCCCACTCTCGCTGTAAGCACCTTTCACATATTTGAAGAGAGCCATGAGGTCTCCCCTCAGCCTCCTCTTCCCCAGACTAAACAGCCCCAGTTCCTTCAGTCACTCCTTGTAGGGCATATTCTCCAAGCCCTTCTCAAGCTTGCTTGTGTTTGTTTAGAATTCAAATTAAATTTCCACTTTCCAACATAGCAAGCGGTACCAAAGCCAGTGTAGTCCCTTGCAGGACTCCGCTTTGACATACCTTTCTTGCCTGACAGTAAGCATCTGATAGATGCTCTCTGGTTATTATCTTCCAACCACTTTCAAAATCTTATAAAAATCAAGGAGTGACATCTACTGCTTCCCCACTGCCCATCTGCTATCTAAGACAAATCATGTCAAATCAGTCCAGTTCCTTTCTGTTACAGGCTAATGTCCAGTGTAGACATGTCAATTGTCATGTTTCTTCTAGGTATTTCTAAAGGCTGCAAATATTTTGCCCAATGGAGAAGTTAGGAAGGCTGGTATATATTCTTTTGTGTTCTGTCTCTATTAAAACATCTGTTGATATAGCAGTGTGCTTGGAATAGTATACATTTCGTGTTAGAAAGCATCTAGAAGTTTTACAGCTGATTATATGAACCTTTAAACAGACTGGCAGATGTTTGTGGCAGCGTACAACTTTGTGCAAGGGCCTGAGCTTACAGACACTAAGACGAGTTCAGTTTTCCTCAGGAGCAGAAGACAATAGCTACAACCGGGACCTCTGAAGCAGAGCCTATGCAAGAGCTAAACTTGAGTCACTAGAAACCATTTTACAGCCCAATAAGCATTGCCAGTGCTTACTCCAAACTTTTACTTACACAAATAAATCAACTGATTCAAGACTGTTCAGGGCTTTCTTCTCCCCCTAACTTTTAATTTAGTAAAAATAGTCCAGTATGGTAAGACACAAAATAACAGGTGATCCATTTTCTGAATGAATAGCTGTCAGTTCTGAAACGAAGGAAAAAGTGATGGCAAGAACTTAAGGTAGAGTTTTAATATGGTCTCCCATGCTAAAATATTTCATTATTAGATACAAAATATGGAATTCAAAACTAACAGCTGGATCTTATGTTGGCTATAGAGAGTCTGACAATGGTATTTCCATGGAAATGGATTTCTGTGTATTTATATGTAGGAGGCGTTATGTTCAGAGCAGCCTATTTATTTCCATGGAAACTACAACAGATACAAAGAGCACAATAACAATATTTGATAAAGGAAATTCTCTGCTACAAAACACTACTTTTCGACATAGTTACTATAATTAGCTGATTGGTGCAGATGAACTGATCAAGACATTCTTTTTGTGGTGCCACAGCTGTGCATGGCAGTCTGGAATATGAGAAGAACTGGATTCTGTTCAGATACAAAAAGTATTTTATTAGAAAGTCTGCTTAGCACTAAGTTTTAAAACATGTTTTTAATTATGATGGCATGTAATCATAATCATTTGTCATAAGTATTCATAAATGTTCTGTCAAACATTTAAAGCTCTTGTGCAAAGCACCTGTTGTTGCACACAGGGCTCATTTTGACCCTTTGAAAAAAGGAAGTAAATAAATAGTCTGACTTATTGTTTGATTGGAAAGAGTTTTGCATTTTACTTTAAAGGAGGAAATTGATTCACTTGAATTTGGCCATCAGAACAAATGTAAGCAACAACGTGGTCAACTTTGGTAGTTAATAAAAAGAAGTGTGATAGCTCCAGTATATAAGGTATCAGCTGAAACCTACCTTGTAAGGTTGATATGTTGATACTTGGGAAACTACTTTCAATAAAAATTTCAGACCCAATTTTATTTCAGTTGGTCTACATTTGAGCATTCAGCTCTAGAGAATGCACATAAAGCTCTTTTCTTCCTGCTTTGTCCTCAAGCCCTAAAGAATTAAGTAAACTCTCCTATGGTAGTGTAGAGAACACGAAGTCATTGGTATCTTTCTTATTCCTCCTTCCCGTGGTTCTAGGGGAAAGCATGCTTTTTACAGAAATAAGGCACTTCAATTCTGGCAGTTTCCTTTTTGCCTCTCTTGTGAACACTTAAGCTGCTATGAGCCATACTTGGTCTCATAATGAATTCAAAGGTAAAATCAACGCTTATCAGGTATAATGCTTCCTTTAATGTATTTGAAAACTCCATGCAGCATGGCTAGCAGCATCCTTACCTTGCTTTACGCTTCTGAAATGGAAAAAAATATGTATTGATTTAATTTTACATGAGCTGTAAAAGTTAAGCACATATAAAGTAAGGATGTCTGCCTGGGATGCTGGTAAAACCGAAGCGTGCTCCTCAGTATGTGCATTGCTGGATAACTGCATCATAAATAAAATGCCTTTCCTTTATTGTTTTAAACTGGACACATCTTACAAATAACTGCTTAACAGCATGTCAGGACAAAAAATATAGCTAACCAGCAGCAATGCTTTCCGTTGCACAGCTCCAGTTTGGCTTTGGCTGTACTACTGCCATTTGGCTATCAAACAATCTGTTTAAAAACTTATTCAGCCCATATTTACATATACAATTATCAGCACCCAACTGTAACTTACGCATGTCCAAAGTGAGTGTAGATATTTAGATGGAAGCACTGCCTGTAAATAGAAGAATTAACCTCTGTCATCTAGGTTGTTATTTTTTTTTTTTTTGGATATGTTTTATTTTAAAAAAAATCTTTTGGAGCACAGTCATTTGTCTTACAAATGAGTGGTTAGTTGTTGTGCTTAATATATACTTCACGTAATAATTAATTAGGCTAAATGCTTTTTGTCTTATTGCTCTAATCATAAGATGCCACTTGGACCACCTAGAATCTATAAACACACTTTTGTTTTGAATTAATTGGATGCAGCTGAAGGTACAACTTGATCCAGCAGATTTTTGCTGGGGTTTTGTGAGTTCTAATCATTTCAACTTGCATCTTTGTAAATAAATCTTCAGGACATGCGTAAACTACCTACAACATTGGATTATTAGAGTCATAGAATCGTTTGAGTTGGAAGGGACTTTTCAAGGTCATTTAGTCCAACTCCCCTGTAGTGAATAGAGGCATCTACAGCTTTTGATTTTTATATGATTGATTCTTATGTGATCTGTTTCATTCTACTTACGTCGAAGTTCTACTATCTGATAGAGCTAATTAATCAGAAAACTTGCAGTAAATGGCCATGCTGAAGATTTGCGATGTCATTCCAATGGAAATTTCTTATGTATACACACATAAGATACACACTGTTCTGCATGCCAAGAAAATAGTCAATGGAAACAAAACATAGTTTGGATGCAAAAGATCTTGTCCTTACTTTCACAATTCAGTCTGAAGGCCTCCAGTTCAACAGCGTATGTGCAAGTAACAATCCCGTACATTTCAAGAGGGAAAGCAGAACTTGGTGTTCCTTAGTAAAGGTACGGAATCCAAACCTACTGCCAGTGAAGTGCAAAGCGAGAGCTTAAGTTTTTTCTAAATCTGTAGTGCAAATTCAAAACCCCCAAAGTATGGCCATGTGCTTCTCTGTAAAATGCATTCATTGTGCGATAAAGGCAAGGTTCTGAAAAGTAATCACAGCGGCTTTGCATAAGAGGATGAAGTTTGTGTTTGTTTTTTTTAAAGGAAGGGGAAAAAGATCCTCTACAATTTGGGCATGTGATTGGAGAATGATTTGTGGATCTATTGAGGGGAAATTAGAGACTTGTGTGTTTGTAAGCAGTTTAACTCTATGCAGTACAGTTCTCTGGCAAACTTTCTTTGAATTTTTAACATATGGACATCCATCATAGCATTTGTGTGAGACCATTGTTCTTTATGATACCAGGTAGTTGAAAAAAACACTGAAAAAAGCAGTGGTGAATAGAGATCTCCAGTTGTTCTAAGAAAGGAGCTGAGTTTACAGCAGCCAAAGCTCACGGCCAATATGAGAAGCAGGGCAGTGCAGAAAGCCCATTGGGAGCCTAGAGTCTGAAGAGTGAATGTGAACTGAGGAGGCAGCTGGTGTGATTTCAGAAATGTACAGTCGCCTCCTCCCTGTGAAGGGCTGGGGAGATCATTCTTAAACAAGGAAGATTCAACAGTTCAAAAACTCATCTTGGATCAATTTCTATTTCACTTTTTTCTGCGACAACATCTCTGGCATTGCTGTTCCACAGCCCAGGACTGTGCAGCCAACAGGAGCCTTTTGCTGGGGGCTCAAAGGGGGTGGTTCCACAGCTCCTCTCAGCTTGTCCAGATCCTCAGGGAAGGGCCTGGCCCATGGTGAGATAAAACTGGATAAAGGAATGAGAAGTGGTGAGAGAGCTATTAATGGGAGAGACCTTCTTCCCTGTCTACAAACCTGGGATGCTGCGCAGTCCCCTTGTGCAAAGTTTGATAATGCTGACTCTTCAAGTCACATTCCCAATCACTAGCTGTTTGCAGTAAAACAAACAACCACAACTAAGAAGCTCCTCAGCTGACAAAAATCTGATTTTAAAATAATAATGCAAAAAATCTGGATTTGGCAGAGTATTTAGGTATGTGCATAAATCCAAAAGATCTGACTTTGCAGAGGTTTTGTTTTCTTCAAGTGATAATGTTTTTGGCATGCAAAGCCTGATTGTTTCACAAGGCCACAGGGGCCAGTGCTCATTACTGGGGCCAACCTCTTACATAACGCACGTGCATCACTGCAGCTCCTCTGGCTGTGTCTGGAGCTGTGGGTATGGTTTAGAGTAACAGCCGGTGTGCAGCCCTGACCCTGCTGAAGTTCTTTAGAAATAATGTTACAGCCTTGGCCTCCAGAAAGGCAGATCTTTTTCAAAGGGACTTAGGAACTCAGTAAAAGTTAGATATTGAAGGCTTTTGGCTCTTTGAAAGTTTAACCTTCCAGGTTCACACTTGGGACACGTGACTATGTTATTTATGTAGTTGTTCCTTTGATAATTTCTCTGTAGAAAGTTAACCTTATTTTCCAGCTAGGAAAAATAAAGATTCATACTGCCTCTTGTTTATTTGTAAGCTCCCATTGGAGTCCTCAACTGTACAGTTCTGTTGCTGAGTAAGGACTTGGAAGCACTGACGTAGCCACCTTTCTATGCATGGCTCATACTCTCAGAAATCAGTGTGTCGAGGCATTGCACAGAACAGCTGCTGTATTTCTTATACTTTCTTAAGAAAATCTCTTCATAATTTCTGATCTATGTGGTACAAAACCCTAGATACAAACCAGGCTAACAAACCCAAAATCAGCTGTAGTAATTGCATGGTTTATAAAACAAGTGGGAATGAAGAATCTGAGTTTCAGCCATCAGGCTGTAAGGCAAAAGTGAAATTAAGTGATGCAAGAAATTTGATTGTATCTAATAATTTAAGGTTCCAGAATTCACTTAAACTAAAGTAAATTGGCTACATTGTACTCATGGGTCCCCATTAGTGTTTTATGGACAACATAAGGGCCCTGAATGTCCTCTCTCTGTACCCATGAGTACTACAGGTGTCTTCAATCAACTATTGTACTTCCATTAAAATACTTAAATTCCACTGTTGGGGAATCTTGATCACATCGTGATGTGCTACAGCTGTGAAATCACCTAGATCTTTCATTTTTCAAGGTTAACATTCCTTACAGCAAGTATGGAAGGTCTTTAAGAACTGTTAGTTGCAGCTGGTATAAATAGTCTCTGGAAAACTGAGAAATAGCGATGCTCTGTTGGTTAAATTCCAACTTCTGCAGAGTTCTTCCTAACAAGCCTGGTTGATTGCGTCACGGTATCAGCAACATCTCACTCGAAGACAGGCAATAGCTTTATTCCAGTAACAAAGTTTTCAGTTACTGTATAATTACTGTAATCACAATTGTTCTTCCTGTAGTAGGATAAATTCTGATTTTAAATTCTTTTATGATAAACTGTTTATAAATCTTTTTCAGATGCTTTTTCTCTTGCTTTTCCTGGCATCTGCTAGGAAGTTGCTATTCTGCTTTATAAAACAACATTACTTCAAAGTAACCGATTACCTTATATTATCTGCTAAGGAAACCAATGGTTTCACAATAACTTCTAGGCAGCCTTTTGTAACACAAGGAAGATGCCTTTTTAGCTATTAGGGTTATAACTCTCGTTGAGACTGGCAGTTGCTTTATATTTGTCAGACGCAAAATACTGAGTCCTAGCTAAAATAAATATGGATAAAATGTCTTTAGGTTTACAAGTAAATCTTTGTAAGAGGTGCGACAACTTGGTGCAACTGGAGATAATGCCAAAATGTCCTCGCACCGCAATGCAGTAAAGAATTCAAGTTTTGTGTTTGTGCAAGCAGGAACATGAAAGCATGTATGTACAAGCATGTTTGTATAGGCATGAATTCATCAGTGCGCAGTGGAAGTTGTATGCATAAGGTAGTGACCTCGAGAAGCTGTGTAATGGGCAAATACAAAAATCTGGACAATTATTTAGTTTATATTAATGAAGATTTTCACTCCTCAGTTGTCGCTTAGCTTTCTCTTATTCAGGAGTGTTTCTCATTTCTTGGATTGTGTTCAGCAAGAAGGTATGGTTCTGTGAATGTTGGTGATAGTATATTCTCAAAAAAGAAAAAAAAAAGCACTGTCATGGTTACAATCCAGAATAAACCATTAATTCCTCTGTAGAGTATATCGCTTATCCAGAAAGATGTGTTCAGTGTAATTTTCCAGTGTAAAATATGTTTTTAGTAGCCTGTTAGCATCTATGAATTTAAGTGGACTTATTTGTAGTTATGATTTTCCTAATGAAATTATAAACATAGCTAGAAAAATGCTATTTGCCTAATCACGTGTCAGTGGCTCTTCAACTGTGGGGGATGCACAGCAGAAAGTAAAATAAGTGTGACAACTTTTTCTGCTGTAGTTGTAATTCATGCAGGTCTCGAAGAGTTCAACCCTATCAAAAAATTATTAGACAGAAATTTTCCTGGGCACTGAATTCATGAACTGGGTGGGATTTTTAGTCACAGAGAATTTGTTCCATGAAGACCAAGAGAAGCCCCGTACTTAGTTTAGCGTTAGCCCAGTACAAAAGCTACTGAAAATGTAAAATTGTAATTACAAGTTGCAAATCTTCACCTCGGAATATTTCTGTCCCTATCCCTGGATTATAGCTGAAACTGTTTTGTTTTTTTTTCCAAGACAGATTGTACAGACAAGTTGTTTATGTCCTTTCATTTGAAGCGTTCAAAGCTGTGTTGGACAGCACTTAGAGCAACCTGATCTAATGGAAGTTGTACTTGCCCATGCCGGGGGGGGTGGGTGGTTGATGGGGTGTTAAAGAGATGGTCTTTAAGAGTCCCTTGCAACCCAAACCATTATATGATTCTATGATCTGTTAATGCAACTCCTTCTGTCCCTTGTGCAGCCATTGACACTTTGTCTTCTGTTTAAACAAACAAAACAATCTAAATGATTTTAGTTGTGAGTCTTAAATATAGAATGACAAAAAGGAGCAAAACTGAGCTGCTTCATGAGCACATGACTAAGAGAAAACTCGTGTCCTACAGTTGTCTGCTGTGTGGATTCTCTGATGTGCAACAAAGAGTGAGCTGTTTGCCACATAGCCTTCACTGGGCCCTGATAGGGTCTCCCTCCTCCACCCATCTATTTATTTTTACTGAATTCGTAGAAACTCAGTGTCTTTGGGTTCTCTTTAGATATGATCCAGTGGGTACAAATGTTACTGGGGTAGACAGACATGCTTGTGCACACAATGTGATTGCATAAATTTCAGTCCCTTAGGAAATAAGACTAAAATCAATTTTTTTTTCAGCGTTCCTAACAATCAGTATAGGCAAGGCTCAGTGTAGCCTGGTGCGGGAGTACTGCTGTTTTGTTTCAGGATCTGTTTGGTTGCAGAACTTCACGCTTAGTCAGAGTGCTTTTGGGTTTTTTTTGGTGTTTGATAGGGTGTGTAAGATATTGAATACCATGGCACTAGCTAGCTCAAATTATCTCATTTCTTATGTGAAATCAGTGCTTGTCCTTAGAACCAAAAATGCAGTATTAGAGATGACCAGTCAGAGCCTGAATAATTTGGTGCTATCTCACAACAAGGTGCAGAATATACAACAGAAGGTGAAGTGTCTGGGTGTAAGAGATGTGTATTTACATGTACTTGGTGGCTCGATTCAGGACAAGTTTTTCATTATGCAGCACAAAATAAGACTGTGTTCTTGAATACTGCTATATAATGTGGCTTAGAAACTAAGGTTTGTGGGAGCAGCAACAGGATTGATTTAGGTACCTTGAACAAAGAAAAACACCACGGCCAGTTTTGAGACAGTTGTCCATTGAGTATGGGAGTAGGAGAGGAGGTGCAGTGGAGGATACCGTGCAGACCCACAGCTTTCTTGGAGCAGCAGTGTGCCAGCTAGGCAGGCTGCTCTGGGTATCTAGCTGGCAGTAGATGCTTGTCATCAGTTATCACTAACATTCATACTTTTGCATGGAGAGGTCAGATGATTGCATTTGCAGCGCTCTTCTCTCCATTCCCTCACAGCTAATTCAGGACTAAAGGAAAGAACTTGTGGTATAAAAGTGAAATACAAAGGCAGCACCATGATACATTTATTTAATTTCCTCAGGAATTATAGCCCTCCTTTATTCATACAAAAGGTTGGAACAAGTGAAATTTACTATCTTCTGTTCTATTTGGAAAGAAAGAGAGTTTTCTGGCTTGAAACAGAATTGAAGTGAGAATCAGGAGGACTCCTGCCTATCTGAAATGTGAATATTGAGACAGTTTAAATAAGAGTTTTAATGAAGGGCTATAGATAGCTTAGTAGGCTTTACAGGCAGTTTCCTTGACTGAAATGCTAAACATTCAATCTTTGTCTGCCAGAGAAACAGAGAGTCCTGGCCCTGTGATTACTGGAATAAAAGGGTCCCTAAAGACCTCAGCGTGGCAAGCTTTGCAGGGTCACTGAATGGACTAATGAACACCCTTTGCACCTCTGGTTTTATGTACGGTCTTGAAGAAGTAATCCTACAAGTGATGTTTCCTATCCTTACTACTGCACAGTCGTGCTTCTCTTAGAGACACTATAATCTGTTGCATGAGGAGGATGAAGCCCCAAATACAAAAACATTTATATACCAGAAATTAAATATACCGATATCTTTTAACGTAATAATAGCTTTTGTGAGAAGGAGATTCCCAGTTTTTGGAGCATGGGAGATAGAGTGTAAAGAAAGCTGGGAATATCATGTTCAAATGAGCAAAGGAGGCGTGTGTTGGGGGGAGAAGTATGGGAGGCTGTCAAAAGGCAGGTGCAATGTAGCTTGTAAGAAGAACAAAACCCAAAACCTTTGAAATCAGCAGAGCTACCTGTGTAATAACGTAGACATCAGGCTTGTTGACAGGACCCATCAGTGGCTTTGAAGTGGCTGTTAAGTTTGTGTTTCGGTGGGGCTGTTCTGGGGTTCTGTGCATCTACAAAGCATCTGCTGAGTTTCAGACACACTGTGGTTCTCCTTCAGATCAGACTGCATGTATGCATGGGGTACTGCGTGCTCTCTGTGGTTTTCCAGATTTCAGTCAAGAGCACTTAATTACAGTGCTGCGTAAGCACCGTGTTGATTTTGGCTGCATTTTTGTCTTGGGTCAAAATTACAGTCATCTTCATGTGTCCGGGACTCTTGCTTGTGTTTCTATCATGGCCTTTTGTATTAACGCACTTTTGCCAGGGTCCCTGTCTTTGACTCAGCCTTGAGTCAAACTTTGGTCAGCCTTTTGCCTTTTTCTGTAGCAATTCCATGAAAGTATCTATGTTGTGGGATATGTTACTGTGTTAAGGCTGAGTTTTGTGTCTCTGACAGGAGCAGTCAGGTCTGAGAACTATGCACAGATCTTTGAAGAAACTCAGAGAGATGCACGTGTCCTAGAGCTGCTATATGAATGGGATGTGTTAATGTCTGCTGGGTGATTGGTACTTAAACAGAGAAGTGTTTTGGGCCAGCACAGCCTCAACACACTAGGGACACAGAAGTATTGAGGCAGCTTAGGACAGAAAGTGTTATTAAGCAGAGGGCTTGTGGCAGCAGAACAGCTAGGTTCCACAGGGAACAAGCTCCCTGGAAAATGGATTAGTGCATGCACTAGCTACTTTAATGCAAGCTAACCACAGTTAAAGTGGTTCAACAACCCATTGCAGACATGGCCTAAAGCAATGCAATAACATTTCCTTCTTTTCCAGGCCATTTGTGGTTGTGTTGGCAGGTAATATAATCCTGGAGGTGGAAAAATTACTGCAGAAATTGGGAAGGGAAGTCAAAGTTAACAATATTGTTAGCGTTTTCATTGCAGTATCAACATTTACAATATAATACTTTGGGTCCAGAAAAATCAAAGTATGGACACACAACCTCAATCCCAGGAATACATAATCCCCAAAGGCAAAGAGTTTCTTTTATTATTATGTGAAACATTTTTGCATAGTTCGTTTTGCAGTGTTATAAGCATAAGTAATTCAGACCTAAAGAATGAAACCTATGTCCCTTGTTTCCCACTTACATACCATTTATTTTTCAGCATATCTCAGCACTAGCTATTTGCATTTGGGAAAAGAAACTTCATATATTTTGGCACTCTATATTTATAGGTTCGTAAAACTTAAAGATTAAAGTGGCACTTTAATAACTTATTTCATTTTATGTTATCAGTTCTGTGATGCCTTCTGCAGGATTGTATTTTTAATTGCTTGTACAGATCCCTGATGGGTTCAGTGTCAGGGTTGCTTGTCATTACAATAAATTAATTAAATGATTGCTATTAATGATTATATAATGCAATGGAAAAAGGCATTTTTCAGCCTGGGGCATGGAGGATTAGGAATGCAGATGATTCTGGTGTGGTAGCAGAGGACTTTGTTGTCAAGGTGGAACCAACATATTTTCTTCTACTCTGTCAGTAGTAAGCTGGGTCATTAGGTTTTGGTAACCTTGAGGGGTGTACTGGACATTTTCTCTCCTCATAGCAAATCTCCAAATACTTGTAAACACCAGAAAAGAAAAATAAAGAATTTGGCCTTGGAAATATCCATGTCCTACAAACCTGTGATTTATCACCATGAGGCAAACATCAAGTGTTTTTTTTTGCCTTTTATTTTCATCCTTCAAAGTCAAAATGTGGATATCACAGTTCATACCTTCGCATGGGTGTCACAGCCACATCCTGCCAGTATAATCTTCCATGTTACCCGTTAAACGTTGAAGTCTGCCAGAAACACACTTATTTTTAATTTTTCATTTCATCTGGTTCAGTTATCTTTGAAAGCCTACACATGAGAGAGGCTAGTAGGGTACCTGCTCTGAAGTGGCCCCTGAAGCACCGATCCACCTCACTTTGTTGATTTATCTGTGCCAAAAAGGCTTGATGTCCAAAGCACCCTCTGTGAAAATGGATAATCCCTAGCCAGAAAACAGTCTCTTATAGCTAGAGACAAGCAAAATGTCAGCATTGTGCTTGTAGCAGCTAAATCTGACTAATTTCCTTTAAAGACTGAAAGCCCAGTCCAGCAGGATGGTTCACTGACCTTTCAACAGAGTAATGGCAATTTAGGTAATAGCACTGGTCATTTAAATTATTTTTTTTCTTAACTTTGTTTCATTGAAAGTGGCATTTGAGATGGGTTAAGGAACATGAGGAAGGGCACAGGAGCAAAGCAGAGTCGCAGAAACTAAGTGTTGTTATGTACGAGCTGCCTACGAAGTTTGTCTGTGCTGGAGTGAGAAATGAGGGTGTATTTTGTCTCATCTGTGCAGTGGGAACTTTACAAAAGTTTGTGTATTAGTGACCAAAATCAACTGTTGCTTAGCCAATAAATTCTGCACTGAGTAAACATAAAGAAAGCATACAACTGTTTTTCTTTTTAATTTTATATGAAAATGACATCTATAACTTTGGCAGATTTGGCCAGAAATAACTCTAAAAACAAAACAAAAGCAACAACAAAGAACTGAGCTGGTGGCTGCTTGCAAGTTACTGTGCTTTTATTGATCCATCGCTAGGAGACCTGTGATTACATAAAATTATTTCCTATTAACATTTCTAACCTGAGGTGTTTCGTATTAAGTGGTATTTATAATAACAAGACAGACATTGAAGTGATTTCTTAAGAGTCTAGAGGGGAAAAAACACTGATAATTACAGTATTTGAGCTTAATACTTGAGGCTTACTTCCTTTCAATTAGTATATGTTTTGTACTTAAGTATGTGCATATATGGTGCAACTTGACAAAGCTGAACTTATTCCACCTAATTTATACTTTCATTTCACTCTTACTCAAAAAGTCTGGTAGGCTAGAAGGGAGCTAGAAGAGAATGACTGAAATAAATCAACAAACATTGAAGGGAAAAGGACAAAAATGCTGCTGGTTCACAAAGCTGGTGGGGAGAAAGGATGATTCTTCATACCTTAAATGTTCCCCTTTAGACTCTGCACTGAGCCTAGTGTACTGAACACGTAACTATCTATTGTATGGGAAAGATGACCTTTTCCCAATGGTCTGTACTAGTTAAAAGGGATAGGTTGTTCAAACTGCTCTATGGTCTTTCTATAAGCCCTTGTCATGAGTGGTGTAGTCATTTGAATTTATGTCCAAAACCAAAGAAGGAGAGCCACTGGTATAAACCCTGAGACAGGAAACAGCCTGGTAGAAGTAGGAGGCAGAGACAAAGCTGTGCTTCAGTGTAGCATTATTTACAGTTGTGGGGGGAATAAAATTGAATGGAAGAGATAAGCTAAGTCATGGATACATTTCATTTTATAATCTTAAATTTGTATGTGGCTTGTATTACAGAATTAGATTTGTGTGTGTTGGCTCAGTTCTAAACTTAACTATAGTAGTTTTCTGCTATCTTTGGATGTATTTCACAATGAATTGGATGAGCCAGGTCATCAGGCAATATGAACAGATGCTTCTCCTGAAGTCTGTTGTGAGAATGGCAGTAAGCCTGACCCCTCCAGGGGTTCTCTTGTCTGTTTTTAAGTTCACTTCTACACTTTCACATTCAGGCCATCTCATATAGCGATTCATTGGTTTAGTAATTCTGCAGGCTGCTTTTGAATCATGTTGAGGAAGGAACAAGATTACCTAGTAAGAAGAGGCATAGAGAAAATGCATTTGGAAGCCACTTCCTGGGTGAGGCAGTTAGCAGATCAACTGCTCTCCCCCATCTATTGTTTGCATTAGGTGATAATGAACATTGATAAGGGGCAAAGTCCTCAGGAGAGAGACATCTCTAACTTTTTGATTTCAAATAAGCACCCTTGCACCTGAAATGCCAGTGCCAGAGATGCAGGCCAGCCATGTCCTGGTGCTTGCCAGCTCTGTGTGCCCAGCCTGGCATCAAATGCTTCCCTGTTACCCAGAGGAAAGCTGAACTGGCTGGATGGCAAAATCCTGGAGCTGTCATGTTTATTAAAGTGCTTCACCCCAGGAGAAGTCTGTTGTTTCTAGCTGGATGAAATATGAATCACATCAGGATTTTACTGCCTGCTGTATTCACAGGACCTTAAGTTAGTGTACAGCTTTAAAGAAAGGCTATGACTTGCAGCCGGAGATGATGGTCCTAGTAGTTTTTATGTAGGTGATCATACTTTAAAGTAGATGTACTCAGGCAAGAGACTACAGCAACTACAAGATTTATTGATTTAAAAAAAAAATAAAAAAATCTGTGGAATTGTAATTAGATCTTTTTTTTTTTTTGTGATGAAACGTGTTTGCTGTTTGGTTTTGTTTTAGTTGTTGTTTCTGACCAGCAAACCCATGTGAGAAGTAAGTCTCTTTCTTGTCATCAGAGGATGTTCTGATTGAAGTTCAGATGAAGATGTGTTTTCCTTGATGCACTTGGAACTGTGGAGTAACTATTGCAAGTCCCATTTGCTGATGAACAGCAAAAAAGGCAGAATAAGTGATTTTCAAAGAGCTGCTGAGCTGAAACAGGGAGCAGATGAGATAGGAGTTTGTTTCCCTGTGGACTGAGAATTTGCATACAGAAGTCAAACAGACCAGAAGCATTGAACCCATATTATCATAAGTTGACTCTGTTCCATATCTGCAGGGCTGGATATAGCTGTAGGTGATCTGATTCTGGCTACATTTACATAGATATACGTTCATGGTTCATCCACTGAAATCAATAGACTTTAATATAAACGAAACTCAAATCACTGCCAAAGAGATCAGACTTAGGCCCTGGGGTTTCTACATACCTCTGGCGAGTCTGGCTGAGCCCATTTTTGCATATCCTTTCACCTCATATAACCCCATTATATTCACAGGGACCACACAAATGTAATTCAGGGAAAAGCTGGCACCACATTTCCTGAAATCCAGCCTGTGGACTCCAGTTTCTGGGTGGATAAGCACATATTCTAATTCCTCTTCTAAAAATTGCATGTAATTCATCATGAGAACAGAAGGCCTCTTTTTCCTCAGTGGTATTTAGAACCTCTGACCCTTTTACACAGGAATATGAATTTGCCTTGGTGTCACTACTTAAAAAATTTCCTTCCTCGCAGTGGCAGGCGAGATACATTTTGTATCTTGAAATAAAAAAGATAACTACATGTGCTAGCACAACTGAAGAAGGCAGTCTTTTTAAGTTCCTAATTTTATAGTTTCTCCTGAGTGTTTGATTGACATTCTCTTAGGAGATAAGAACTGGATCAGACCAGTTCTTATGACGACCAAACGTATTTATCCTTTCAGGGCCCTGTAGCTAACAGAAAAGTTTGGTTAAATATTTATTTGGCTATTTTTCATTAGAACAACACATTCATAGTAATTCTAATCCACTAAAAGGTGCTGCTTCATGAGGCAGAATACTGTTCCATGGCTCTGCACAACAAAATAAGCGCATTTATTTCAACTACCGCAGTATGCACTTGAAAGCAATTGCTACGTCACAAATGAACAACACTTATCAGCTGATGACTTGCATATTATTCTTTCCATACATTAAAGAGAGTATATCCAGTGTAATCTATTTTCGCTAGTTTTTCTCGCTGAATGAAAGGCCCTCACAGAAAGTATTTTAGACTTCGGCACTGTGGGAAGCCAAATAATTTTACCTTTGTCTATCTACATAGATTTTTCACAACAGCTCTCCCTTTGTTTGTGTTGTAGATGTGAAGTTGCACCTGCTTATTTCCCTGCCTAAGACTATGGGGATTTATTCGTGTCCCGTAGTCCCCAGTGTGACAGCAGAGCCCTTCACACAGGCTGTTGTCCCTTCCTGGTGGGCACAGGAGGGGAGTGCTTGGCCCAAGGCCCTGCCCCTGTCCTGGCTCCCTAGCACAGAAACCCAGGGATGATGCCAGTGAGCTAATGTGTCCTGGCAGCTCTGGGCAGCAAAAAGAAGCAAGCCACAAGAGAATCAGACATTACCAAGTGTAATTAATCCAGTAGAGATGCAAGCACTCAAAAAGGGAGTTATGTCCCACAGAAACAGGCTGTCAAGTTTGCTGAAAGCATGGATAGTCACATCCACTAGTAGGAAACGCATGATTAGAAATAATAAAGAAGCCAACATGTTGTCCACAAGTCCATGTTGTGCACAAAATGAGGCAGAATAGGGTTTCAAAGAACTGGATTGCTTTTTCCTGCAGTATGTCAGCTTTGTAGGTGCAAGGACTTCTGCTAAGGAAAAGTTTTATTTGCTCCTTGCTGATGCAAAGTGGTACCACTTGCTGGGACCTTCCAGCTTGGTTGACAGGACTTTCTCGAAAAGACCAGAACTGTGGCCAGTCTCCTGCAGAGGACCAGTTTCCTCTGAGCATACTTGTTAAAGCCTATTGTGGTACTTACAGACATGGTTTAGTGGGCTGTACTGGTGGTAGGTGGACAGTTGGTCTGGATGATCTTGAAGGTCTATTCGAACTTAATGATTCTATGATTATATTTCACATTTGAGAAATGCTTGCCAAGCACACGGGTTTCGGTGCCAGCTCTCCCAAGCTTTGCAGAGGTTTGGGCACTGGAGGACACCCAAGCACAGGCAAGGTAGCTCTGAGTGGATTACAGAAGTGATGTATTACAAGGCTCTCAAGATCATGTTTTGGCTATGTGAGAATGGGTACAGATTTCTTGGTGGCTTATTCCATTATTGAATCGTTTTTATTTCTATCATATTTGTAGCCCCACATAATCAAAAGTTTAGAGACGGGAAGAAATGCTGCGGCTTATTGTTCAGACTCCTTAAGCTGTGCACAGTCTGTTGCTGTGGTCCTGGTTCAGTTACCTAGGAAACAGCTGTAGGATGGAATTTATTTATTCTGTCTGAATACGTGTCTGTGATATATACACAAGGCTTATACTGCTCATGGCTGTGGGAAATTAGTGAATGCTTTTATGTACTAGTAGGCTGATACCAGCTATCCGCACCTACACAAGGGCAATTATCAGCACTGTTTAAATGATTAATAAAAATTCTCTGTAATTCCTATAAGAGAAGGGTGGAGGAGGTAATGTTTAAACATGTTATCAAGCACATAAGATGTTGGGTCAGAGACAGAAGCCCCCAGAGACCAGAGCTGTTGGAAGTAAGTGGGGCCTGGAGTCCAGCTGGCCTCCCCACAGAATATGGGATGTGCTACGAGCCAGGCAGGGGCTGCACTTGGCTCTGTGAAACCAGGGGTGGCATGGGGGCAGAACTCCCCAGTGAGTTTCTGAATGCAGGCAGCCTTGTCCCTAGAAACCTCGGTACAACACCAGCCCCTGTGGGGGGGAGTGAACAGAGGCAGAAGTGTATGTGCTTTGTATCCTGACTGTTAGTTGTTACTGTATGGCACAGGTAGTGATCCACACAATTTTCACCCTTGCCTGTGCATCTCAACCATCCCCATCCATGCACAGTGTCAGCTTCTGTGCACTAGCATAGAAGCCTATGTTTCTAGGTTAGAAACCATTTTCTGTTTTGTTTCAGCTCCCGGTGGGAAATATCACTCCAGTGGTTCCTTCTCCTTACGCATTTCACTTTTTTTTTTTTTCCTGTTAAGAATGCAATATGTTTCCCAGAGTATCTGTCCCAACATGCCCTGTGAATCTGGGGAAGGGAGAGATCACCATCACCCCGTTGTTCCTTGCTTTCCCAAGGCCCCTGCTCATGCTGACCACCATGTGGACAGCCTCTACTCTTGGTAAGCCAACATCACAAGCCTCTGCTCACACACAGTGTGTGATCTGCCTGACATATGCTCATGTGGGTTTCACATTTTATACTACAGGGAAAAGTTAAATGGCAGACTGATTACAGCCTCGGCTTCATACAGAGTTGTTTAAATGGTCATTCAGACCCTGTCAGTAGTCCAGGAAGAGCCTTGCCAGCTCCAGAGCCAGGATAGCATGTGTGTAGAAGATACACCCATGTGTAGGCTTGGAACAATGCCCCTGAGTGAGGTTTTTCACTTCTGTTTCCCTTTGCAATTGTTGTAATTGGTATGAAGGCAGAGCAACTGTGTCTACGTTTAGCAGTTGGTGTAGATGTGGCTTCACTGGCACCAGCAATTTCTAAATCAGGGCATTTGGGACTTGGAGTCCCTAGGGCTGGAGCTAAACCTCCCACTGCGCAGCCCAGGAGCCTTGCCACCACTGCACCGTGTCATCAGCTGCAAGCGCTGCGCCTGCAGGAGCGGTCAAGCTTCTGGCTGTGTTGCTTTAGCCAGTATGTTGAGAAGAAAATCTCATATTTCATTGTTTCAGTTAGATGGTACAGGGAAATTTTGTGTGAATACCAACATTTTCAAAGGAACTTAGCAGTTTTAATAGTAAATAAGCCTTTGATAACTAGCTACTTTAAACTCTCCCACAGGGTGCGCCAGGTGCACCCCTCATCTAAGACCTCCCCAGCTGTGTTTTAGGTTGGTGACTTTCATCCTCCTTTCATAGCTGCGTTGTGGTGCTGCTTCTGCTAAGCGCAAAGGCAGCTGTTTGCTGTGCTCTGGTTTATGCACCATGTAGTTCTGATTTTAAAAGGACCGAGCAAGAGGGAAGAAAAAGCAAACATAGCCAACGCCTGTATTTACTGTGTGTGTATCTTTATTGTAGTGTTTTGGTATGTCTTCCAAAGACTATAAAGTACTTTACAAAGACAGTAAAATCATGAGCCTTACTTTATGGGTGGTAAAACTGACTCCAAGTAAGAGAATAGCTTTGTGTCACACAGTGAGTCAAGAGCAGGAAGAGATTCCAAGTTTTTCTTTAACTTCACACTCCCCCCTTTAATTAGCATATTATTTGTTATAATTAATATAGGCTTTTCTTGATACTACATTAGCATAAAGCAATCCAAACCACTCTCAGAAATCATTTTTAAAAGCAGAGGAAACTGTTAAACTCATAGCTCAAGCTTACAGGAAATTAAAGCATTTAAGAGGTTTATGAATTTAACAGATGGCAATCTCTCTCAGCTCTTGGTACATATGATGCTATGAGGTTTTTTAGGATGTTTATTTGAGAGGAATTCATTACGCTATTAGTGTAGAGTATTCTTAAGACAGTCTTGCTTTTGCCTCTAGATGGCTCACCTGGAACTGCCAATTGTGAAATTGTTAACCAAAAAGGAATTCCGACAACATATTCTCATGTAACAATAGCTTGCTTTTCCAGCAGCAATGTAGACTCAATCATGTAAATGTATTATATCTGTGTAAAAACATTCTGCCAAATTGTTTTGCCTTTTGTAAGAACAAGAATAACAGATGGATTAAGGACAGAGCAGATTTATGAGTAAAGTGACTTTCTATTAGTCATTATCATGAGTCACATCCTAAAATATCTTAGGGAGGACTGTCTTTCTGGCTATAATAAACACTTAGCCTAGTGCAATCCTTGCTTTGGGTAGGTGATGTGTCAGACAGTGATCACCTTGTCATCTGTTTTATTTCTGCCCTGTAAATAAGGAGTGGCATTTTTCACAGTGGGCTAGGATGCAGGCTACTGTATGTAGTATGAAGACTTGAAGTAATATAGAAAATAATCATGAAAATTGGTGCTTAACCTAACAGCAGTTAAAAACCACAATGGCACTTAGGGAAGGAGCTAACAGGTTTTATTTCTCTTACTAATATGATTCATATGGTTTTGTGAAGATCTGTATGAAGGTACATACTACATCCACGAAGGAATGAAAAAGGACAGCTGGAAGCTGGTGACAGAAACAGTGAAACCCACCTCGAATTCAGAAAGGGCTGTGCAGATTGAAACTCACAGCTTTGTGTTGTGAGAACTGCAGGGCGGAGGGGAGTGGTGTACAGATGCTGGGAATTTGATTCAGAGTGCTCAGGGGACAGAAAGCTCTACCAACACCACAGAAGCATATGCCCTATTCTTGGGGCTCTCATGTGCATCACAGGAGTGGGTAATTGCTTCCCCAGTATTTTTATCCAGTAAACTGTGGGGTGGTTTAGGATTTTTCAGGGCTTTCTTGACAGTGAGATAAAAATCATCAGGAAAGCCATTTACATCATACGATTCTCCTGACTGCAGTGGAGACAGTATTTATTCTCTACCCAACAGGAGCAGCCCCCTCTCTTCAGTGGCAGCCTGTGCCACTCCTGTGTGCTTTCCACCTTTGTTCTGGGGAGGAACTCCCTTTGATGCAGATATGTATTCCACACACCAGGCGAGTGCGGAGCAGCCGATTGCAGCCCTCTGCGCTGCAGCCTGGGGAGCAGAACAGCTCTCCACATCGTCCCTTGCATTTTAATAGTCAAGAGAAAGTGGAAATCTCCATTTTCTGAAATGGGGAGAATAAATAAAGGAATAAAAGGAAGGTCAGGCGATGCAGTAGGGATTTAAGTCATCTGATCCTACTGTAATACGTGCATTATTTTTATAATTCTGCTGTTCAGCAGACACAAACATCTGAGTGATATGTGAAATGTAAAGGATATAGCCTCAGATTGCATTTGTGTGACAGGAAGATACATCAGACTCTTTGAGGGAAGAACTGGGACATACAAAGGTCATGGAGTATGTGCCCAGATTTGCAAGGCCTTATAGTGAACAGGACTTGCAAATTCTCTTTGGGGAGAATTTTGTTAATATATAGACCAAACTGAAGGGGGGGGGGGGGGGAGATGGAGGAAAAAAATTCATGACATTCCTCACTGAAACCCAGTCCCATCTCATTTAAAGTATTTGTTGTACACTAGGAAGTTCATGTCCAAAATTAGGTGTTAAAAAGAGGTTGAGTGTGAATAACTATTATGAACCATTAGGGCTGTGTGTCTCTAGAAATAACATTTCTCAGTGTGGTCCCGTCACATACACCTGTCTGCTTGTGTCGTACCTCTCAGCCACAGGTCTTTCTCTGCATATGCAGAGATCTTTCCTTCCTTAGATTCTGGACCTCAAGCTCCTCTACTCACTGTCATTTACCTCCAAAAAATTAACTGTCCCCTCTACCTCAACAAGCGGTTATAACACATTTCAGTCTTCAGTCCATGATAGCAAAGCTGTTAGGTTTTTGTGCCTCCCAAATATGAAATGCTGAGAAGTGCCACCCAGAAGTGGCTCTGCTGTTTTGTTTTCTGTTGGGAAGAGAGCTGCAGAGCCTACTCGGTCCTTGTGTTCTTCCCTACCTGCTCAGGTGTGTAAGTTATGGGAAGGCTCAGGTAGGCTACAACTGGAAGAGCGACATGTTGAGGAGAAAAAACTTTGACCTCTTCCCACACTCCTCCAGCATTACTTCAAATCTGAAATGAACCCAGCCCTCCTGCTATTCAGAGAATAGCACAGCTCAGTACAACTGGCAAACCCAGCTTAAGAAAAGCCCAGAGCTACATTAACACAGAAACCAAATGTGTGCTGTCGGGTTGCTGTGTGGAAGGGAGGGTCCCTTTAGGTCAAGGGCAACAGCTGAACAGGGATGTGGCTGCCTGCACTGTCGCTACTGTGCCTTTTGTGTGTATATAATACTTTGGTTTCCAGGGGTTTGCAGGCACAGGCATCCCCCTGACACCCAAACAAATAATCAGAAATAAATAATGCATGAAGCTGTTGATAATAAAACCAGAGAATGGCCATTCATAGAAATATGCACTACATCACTCCTACTGACTATGTGGTGATTCATCACCACTTCCTTTCTCTTGCCTTTTATTCTTTTGCTTATCTCTTCTCAGGGATCCCTTAAACACTTTCCACCTAATTTTAGATATGTTTTTGTTTGAAATGCTAGATCTTGGAAAAAGCCTTTCTCAATAGGAGTGTTTCCTATAAGTAGGTCACTGCGGTAAAGGGGTTAGATGTGCAGCCTTTGCTGACAAGATACTTTGTTTTGTAGAGCATTTAATGCTTCTTTAAAAAAAAAAAAAAAAGAAAAAGGAAAGTAAAAAGAGGGAAGAAGCAAAAAAGAGAGGATTCCCATTTGTTGATGTTTGGTGGTGGGCACAGTGTCTTTCTGACCAGCTCCAGAGAGAGACATTAAACCAGTGATGTATAGAACTATATTTATACTCGAAATAAATAGACTAAAAATATCCCTTCAAACAGGGTAAGATGTAATTTTAAATTGTAGCACTTCCAAAGGGCTTTCACTGATATCAGACAGGCTCCAAGGAGCAGGGCAGTGTATTTTAATCAAATAACAGAAACCATTGCCACAAAATTGCAACCAAAATGTTTGTGTAATGTTATGTAGCTATGGAAACAAACTCAGACTTCTAGAATTACCTTATTAACTGGTTCATAGCAATGGCCTCATCACAGGATTTTGGCGGTGTTATGTGTTGGACTGTGCAGTTTTTCCTCTTGCCCCAGAGATGAGTGAACATCATGTAGAATCAGGAATGGGTAGACAGTGATAGAGGAGTCCTGGTAACATGCTTAAAGATAAATTCCTACTTAACATTAAACAACTGAGACTGGTAAATTGGAAGTTCTTGAATGCGTACAAGGGCCACGCAGTGTTTATAAGGGTGTTTCTCAATTATTTCATTACATAACCTTTCATTACAGACTACTTTACTTTATTGAAGTTCTTTCTATTTAGGGTGCAATTAAAGATACAGTTATTGCCTATTTCTTTTAGAAAGCGTGACTCTGAAGTTCCTAGGTTTTTTTAGAGGTAGTCATTACATTTAAAATAATTTATTCCTTAAGGCTTACTTGTGTTCTTCACTACTAAGCTCCATTTAGACCTTCCTTAACTACTGATATCTAGAAGTGCTTTGGGGACCAGAAGGTGTCTCCACCATTCTCCTTCTCTCCCACCCCCCTCAATATTTTTGTGAGAAAATACCAAAAATATTTGTATGGGCTGTACTGTCTTGCACTATAGGCTCCTTAAAGCAGGACAGTTTATTACATAGTATTCATTTGCTCTGTGGAAAAAATGCAAATATTAAATGAGATGTTCTTTTTTTTTTTTTTTTTTTTTCTGGGAATAACACAGGACTATATTTTAGATGAATGTCTCTCTTTATGAACCAATAAGCAGTTATCAAAAAATAAATATTCTATACCTCAGACATGCTGGAGATGAGTTTCAATATTATTCTCACATTTCTTTTTATCTTTTTTAATCTGACATAAAATGTCATCAGTATCTACTGAAATCTGTATGTATAGAGGTGGAGACCAGAACAGAATTGCATGTTGGTGAAAGAATACTTTTGGAGGTCATGTATTTAACAGCTGTGTTTAGAATGAAGAATACCCAGGCTGCAGACTGGTTGCCCTGCTGGTGCTCATGGCCATACAGGGCCAACAGCTTTCTGCCAGGCCCAATGGGCTGGCAGCTTTCAATGGGCAGTAGCAGCCTCCTTACTGGGCTTCCAACGGAAGCACCCAGCATTGGAAACCTGGCCACAGAAGAAGCTATGAAACACAAAGCAGCCCTCAGGCTTACATTTAGTTATCTGTCTTTATCATCCTTTGGAGGTTGTCTTTCTGGCACTTGTAAGAGGTGTGAATGTAGCTGGTCAAACTCTTTATGACCAAATCCTTTTGCAACTGACTCTGACTCTGCTAAGTAATTTGCTTTCAGTAGATGGAGGTAGTGATGTGCAGAGTCTTTACTACAGACAATTATTCTGTAAGTAGGATACCTGAAGCTCACCAGGCTCCACTCTTTACTGCACTACTCAGAGAACTGTTTTCATGTTCTCTCTTCTAATGCAACTTTCAGCAAATGTTAGAGAAAAAATGCTTGCTTATACTAATTTCCTATCTCAAGAGAGTAGAGAGCAGTACCTAAACTCTTCCTCTGTCTCCCAGGAAAATTAATACCAAACATCACAGAAATCTCTGGAAAGCGAGGCATGCTGGGGAGCTCAGGGAAAGCAACTTTCTGCAGAAGTCTTGCAGATGAGGAGGCAGGAAAAACCCTTGGCACAGCATCATGGGGAATCCAACAACCTATCTATTAACAGCATCCCTAAAAATTTCATTCTGATCTCTGATACTGTGGTAATTATTGTCTCTCTACATCTGCTAATCCTGCCAAGGAAGGCGGATGTAGGGAGTGCCATGAGTGAATCCAACACAGGATCAGAGGATCCTGGTTTGAGAAAGGGACGTATGATGTATCCAGCTCTTCCTGCCCTCTCTGACCTGTCAGGAAGGTGTACAATGTGAAGACATTGCTAGCTGTCCCTAAGCATGTGTTGGATTCCCTTTGGACCAGAGGATGCATAGGGTTGTGACATCTTCCATGTGGTTTTTAAAATCACATCTGTATCTTCAGCAGCCACACTTGGCTTCCTTTCCACATGCTTGCTCTCTATTATACTGGCATCTAGAAATGCTTATCAGATGCAAGCACAGCGTGTATTGAGAAAGAAAAGAATTACCTGGCAAATTCTATAAGAAAGAACCAAATGTAATTCTTTCTTGGACTTCACTCCAGAAATTCTGGAGACAGATGCCTTGAAGTAAAAGTAGGGCACTTCTGACTTAGAAAAGAGTAGATTGTTGGTGCTGTCATCTGTTTCACAAATTAGAAACTCAAACACATCAGAAATAATCAGCAGCTACCACTCTTTAGAGATTTTTTTTAAATACTGTTTGCCAACGTTACTGTCACTGATGAGACTGTGTGGGAGATTTGTGACACTTTGCCTGAAGCACTGCTCATCCTTGGAGGTCCTCTATGCAGGAGAGAAGAGAAACCTCCAAAGAATGCCTCAGAGCAGGAGCCGTCCTGTAGCCGTGGCTCCTCTGTGTCAGATGCTCACATGTGACTTATTCTTGGTAGAAAAAGAACACAGCTAATCCTATTGACAAAGAAGTAAGATGCCATCTTACAGTGGAAATATCATTGATGGGATGTGAACAAAGTGCTGCTGTAACCTCCTGCAATCCCATCCTTGCACAAGTTACAACTAGTTGAGGAGTGCTCACGTTAAGAGCAAGTACAGCCTGTAGGATAGAGGCTGATGAGCCAGGGCTGTATTATGCCCAGATGGCAACTGATGTAGGCTTTCAAAAAAGTCTTTTGAAAAGTCTAAAGAGACTAATTTCTGTGAGTTTCAACTTGCCATTTTCTTTGCTGACTATGAAAATAAGGGAGTAGTGTATTCAACAGATAGCTTTTTATTTATGACTGAAAGTAAGGGTGTGTAATGTAGACTGATTGCCCTTTCAAACACAGTAACTCTGGTATGTTTGATCATATTATTCTGTGTTTTTTCCATTTTGTTCTAGAGGCTGGATTTATTTTATGTGGAAGTAAGGAGAATGGTTGTTTGTAATGAAATCTTGATTGCTTCTGAATAGAACTGAGGAAGGTCATGGATTTGCATAATAAAGATGCATGTTTGCTGCTTCTCTTGGGATTTGTTTACCATAGAATTGTTGCTGCTTTTCCTTAGAAATTACCTAAGTCATTACACTGCCTTTATACCTGCTACACCTTGAATACCTATTCTGAAAGTCAAATGAAGACAATCTTGCAGATTACATTAGATTTATCTACTTTTTCTCGGGGGCTTTTGGAAACATCCTGTAGCTTCTCTCTGAGAGAGCTTTATTTTTAGTATTAAGTGCTGTTTTGAACAGCCTCCGTCCGCACTCTTACACCATACACCTAGCAAAATGTAATTACCTAGTTTGTGAACCCTGCGTGGGGGAGCAGGCAGATGCTGTGAAGGTATTGGCATTTCTTATGCTGTGCAGTATCCAAATTTTAAGTATGTACAGAAAGTGTTATCAGAGGAACTGGGTGTCTACTGTCTCGGCTGTCTACTTAGGCTAAATTAGATTATTTCTGATGCTTTCTTGAATTTCCGTAGCCATACTATCTCCTCTGGAGTGAAGTGTGATTCTTGCTTAAGACCCTTAGCTCCAAAATATAGCACTTACATTCATAAAATCCGGAAAACATGTTGAATGGATGGTGACAAAAGACAGGTTGCTGGGTGTTGATTCCACACTCAAAATCCTATGGGTCAGGATCAATAGCTTGTACCCACAAACCTGGGATTACTCTGCTGAGTGGCTGTAAGTTGAAAGTTGCTTACTTAAACCGTTCCTCTCTCGTCAGTGCCCTGCAGAATGGGGAAGCATTCCTAGTCTATTGTGGATGAGCTACAACACTACATAGTATTGTACATGAGCACTGAGGACTTACAGAAAGTTCATGATGTATTCAGACTGCCAAAAGAAATGCCTAAAGTGCTGTTTATCTGCTTTAAATTATTTCAAGCACTTTTACTAGTGGTGTAGTATTAAGTTCCATGCAATAGTTTTATATAAATATTATATTTATTGCTAGTATATAGAATATATATATAAAGAATATATATAAATATATATAAAATGAATATATATATAATATCTATATTATATATAGATATAAAATATATAAAATAAATAGAACAATTGCATGCCTCAATACTAGAGATTCAGACTGCCAAAAGAAATGCCTAAAGTGCTGTTTATCTGCTTTAAATTATTTCAAGCACTTTTACTAGTGGTGTAGTATTAAGTTCCATGCAATAGTTTTATATAAATATTATATTTATTGCTAGTATATAGAATATATATATATAAAGAATATATAAATATATATAAAATGAATATATATATAATATCTATATTATATATAGATATAAAATATATAAAATAAATAGAAGCAGTGCATTCAAAAATTCAGCAAGTCTTACAGAGGTATCTTTTATTTTAGGAATCTAGGAATATCTTTTATTTTAGGAATCCAATTCATTTAAAGTGTCTACTTTAGCTATATTTAAACGTGGCTTAGATAAGCCTGTAAATAGATAACAAAGAGGCAAAGTCTGCGACCAAAATTAAATTTTGAGGTGCAGGGGCCAGTAACAATTATTTCACAGCATTTATTCCTCACTGGGGCTCCGTGCAAAATGACACAAAATACACTGGTAGAAATTCCCAGTTCTGGTGATTTCACGGAGCAAGTATAAAACATCAGCAGTGTAATGAATTATTTATTAAAAACAAAATTGATTTTTCAGTCCTTGCAATTTGCAGAAGAAGACAAGACAGAAAATGATATTACTAAAAAAGAAACACTCTGTATTAACCAGCTTTTCTCTTTCAATATTGACGCCTGCCTTCGGCACAGATCCTCTAAACACTTACTGTGATTTTAACTTCAAGCAGAAAACCAGTCAGAAAATCTCTCTAATGGGATTATTCACGTGCTTACAGTTAGGAACACAAATATGTTTCCAGGCCTATGCATCTTCTGAAAAGGAGAATTCCAGGCCTTTAACCAGGACTCTGCTTCCTCTCGTACAGCCAAGGCAATTAGTGCTAGATTACTGTTCTGGGGAAACCATCTATGCAGTTATTTCCAACATTATTCAAATTGTAAGTCTTATTTCACTTGTTTTGCAGTCTTTCATGAATATTACCATATGATAAGAGCATTATAAATGAATGCCAATAAGAAAATGGCACAGCCATAAAAATTAGTTTTGCTTGTCTACAGCTGTGTGCTACACAAAAAGCACATCCATCTCACCAGGGTAAAAGAAATCAGGAACTTAGGCATTGTCTAAAAGCAACTCTAAATACCTTTTTTTTTGGTTTGTGCCAGTCAGATAATTAGCAGTGTGAGAGGTGTAAGTCAGCACAAAATGTTTCCTGTGACAAATGCTTACAGAGCCCCTTGGTTATGACTGCTTGGACGCTACTCACCAGTGGGTGTGAACAGTGGTGAATTACAGAGAAAATGAATGAACACAAAGGTTTTACTTCTTGGCTGGGAGCCAGTGCTCAGTCTGGGAGCTCTCTGTGCTGGGGTTCACATCAAGGCCCCAAGCCTTAGCTTTCCTAAGTCCTGCACAGTGCCACCATGTGAGGTACAGTTCTTAGCAAAACACTTCTCTGGCTCCTGAACTTCTGCACGGGGTGTGCACAGCCTTTCAGCATTATTTCTCCTGTTGGGAGACAAAATATAAAGATACCTAGAACTCAGTGCTGACAAGTAAATGCAGCCATAATACTCCCCCATGAGAGGGAGGAACTCAGGACATTGCCTACTGGCTTACATTGTCTGCACAGTAGCAAAAGCTGGAAAGGTGCAGTGTGACTGCTGTGGGAGAGGAGGACACTGGCGTGATCTAAGGAATAGCCTTATCTGTCAGTCACAGCTTGCTTCATGGATTTACAGTCAAAGGATGAGAAGCTGAGACTGCCACTGCTTTTCAGTGGAGAGCACCAGCCTGTAAAGTGGTACATGAGAGGCAGTACCATCAGACTCTTCCCCAGGCTCTTTGTCTCTATAGCTTCCTCCTGGCTGTGCACGGTGGCTCCCTGCCTGGCATCCCATACCCCGACAGGGCTGCCCGCGGTGCCCAGGCTCGGTGTGGGTAGCCCAGCAGCTGGGCACAGCCTGGCCCTTGTGGCAGGAGGGAACCGAAGGGTCCATAGATGATACAGTCCATGTATTTTCCTGGGACTCCTCACATTTCTTTCACTACTTTTTTTCTTACACAACTGCCCCATGCACATTAGCAAATTTGTTCTCTGGGAAAAAAATTCTACGGGACTGAAAGAGTCGTCTTTGTGTTGGAACTAGGAGGGAAGGATTTGCTTTATTCTTATCTATTCAAAGCGTTTAAAAGTCTTTTGGGATGGTGAGCTACTACTTGCATTGAGATTATGGCATCACTGTCACAGCTAAATGGAGATGGACAGACTACATGGTGTTCCTAGCCTCAGAAGAGCTTTCTTTCAGCGTCAGCAATGCAGATGATGGATCTTATTTTTCAGATCATTGATTAAATACATTAGCATAATAGTTTGATTGTTTATCATATAGCATTTGGCTATTAGCCACTTATAACTTGCCTTCTCTGAAAAAAAATAAATAAATTGAATAGAGTTTGTATTCGCTAATGGCCAAACCTGTGACATAATTGTTACTTTGGAATTTAGATAAGTATTGTGCATGTTAGAGATGCTCACTGGGACTTGATGCGGAGCATACAGAGCAGTATTTCACGTTCTATGATGGGAATTTCAGACTGGTCAGTTTGCTTAGGAGAGGGCAGAGTGCAGCTAACTGAGTGGGTACCTCCCTGTTCTCTCCATAAAAGTTTCTATGTAAGCACTGTATTTCTTTTTTGTATTTCTTTTAAATGATTCTTTGAATCAAAAGTTTCATTACTTTGATAAATGTGTTTTTCCACCTGAGGAAGGTTTTTCCTCTTCCAGTCTGTGTTTTATGTGGCTGTTTGTTACTGAGATCTACACAATGACTAAATCAATACAAACTACCTTCTAGGCAATGAGACACCACAAGAAAGTGCAGCATCATTAAACTGAATTACAGACAAGCACTTAAGGAGACAAATAAGTATTTTGTTACAATAAAGCTTCACTTTTTTATAGCTATGATGATTGAAAATGTTTACAAAGCATGCATGGTATAGTGGTGGCAGAGGAAGAACGCTGCAGAACGTGTTCTGATTGGCAGCAAACTTCTGCTGTGTGTGGGAAACTGGGTTGGGAGCTGAGAACCAGGGCTGTCCTCCTGATGTGTCAGGAGAGCCGCCCAGATCCAGCCGTATTGCACAGCTCTCCCCAAATCAGCCCCAGCCTGGGGCCAAGGAGGAAGCAGCCTCTCAGCCACTGAGCAAGAAATGCAGCTCCCCTTTTTATGAAGTAGTGAGGGTAATTCACAGATGAGAAATGAAATCTAGGTCCTCACTAAGCTTCTGATGACAGCTGACTACCAAGCTCAGATAACCCCAATTTAAACTGTAGGGTTTGTCATCAAGGAGAAGTGCACAGGTCCCCAGGGACACCCTTCAGACTGATAAGTGATTTCTACTTTGGATATGCAACTGCTTCCTTCTGTTTTCTCAATTTATTTCTAAAGAGCTTTCTTACCTACTGAATATTAATAGCTCTGATGATTTCTATTGAAGTAATTTGGAAAAGTCATCATCCCTTCTGTAAAAAGTTGCTGGTTTGATTTCCAACATCCTCCTAATCAAGTTTTCCTTTCCTGTTGCTTAAAAAAAAAAAAGAACCAAAAAAACCCCCATGCAATTCATCTGAAACTCCCATGGCAGCACTTGCGTGTTTCCTCCCTCCTCATCTGCCTTTTTGCCAGGACTGTATGTGGACACCTTTCTTATAAAACGCAGGAGCAATTCTGAAATCCCTGCTTGAGTTGATGTAGTCTTTGGCTCATCTCGCTTTGTGGGAGATTAGCCTTCTGCTAGGATCAGATATTTAATCTTTATGGTTTGCAGCTGGCATAATTATTTAGAGCAACAAAACAGCGAGCAAGCTTCAAGATAATCTTAAACAAGGCCCAAAGCTTTTCTTTGAACTAAAGCCTTCTTTCTTCTTCTCAAGGCTGCATAGCCGAAGGAAAAAAAAAATTTCTTTGTTAACAGAAAAGTTACCTAAAACCAAAACATTCTAGCCCTCTGCCTCTCTGCAAACATATCTGGGCAATAACTCATATACGTGCTGAGCGCACGCTTGAATTTCTCAAACAAGAAATCAAATGCCTACAGATGTCATGGATGTGTCCGGTTTGGTAGCCATGTATAAACCACTCCGTCCTGGTTGTACAGTGAGAGACACAGCATGTTGGATCTGTGCATCTGCATTGCTTGCAACTTTTTAGGGGCAAATCCTTAATGGGAATTGAATGGCTGGAAGCAATTTTTGGGTGACTTTTTCAAAACTGTTTAGCATTGGCTTAACTTTGCTTCAGTTGACAGAAATCCAAGAATTCATTATTGATTTACAAGAGACCAAATTAGGCCTGTGATGAATGCTCCGGAAAACACTTTTTTGGTCATAACGCATATTCAGACTGTGATCCAAAAATGACTAGTAGCCTGAAGTGTGTGGAACGATGCAGCTATGTACATGCATCTCGACCCTCCTCTTCACTTCTGCCAGTTGAATTGCATTATGATTTGCTACAACATTTTTCTACTCATCATTCAATGACCTCACATCACACTCCCAATTCCTTTCAAGTCCCCTTCCTGAAGAAGGAGAAATCACTGGCATGAAGTCTGAGCAAGCCCACAAAAGCACGGATTTATTAGGGAAGGAGTAGAGCTAAATGGATTTTATCCTCTCATTAGCACCAGCGTAATGCCTACTTCCTAAAAATCCCTCTCTGCACTTATTTACCCCAGCCTACAACAGGAGCAGGTCGGGGACTATGCAGGGGATTTTCCAGTTGCAGAGATCTAACATGCAGTGTTTAAAGAGCTGCAGAAAGCAAATCCTTCCGCTGCCTGCTTAGCTGCCTGTGCCTTGAATCTTGCAGGCCTCACTCTGAGTATGTAGGTCTGACTAAAGCTGAACACTTGCTTACACACCTGTATACACTGTATGCAGCCATATAGTTCAGCAGGCATTGTGTTTGATGAAGGTGTACATATACATTCCTATAGTATTGTGTAGAAGTTAACCATGGGAGATGTGAGTTAAATGTAAGCCCTTTTGAAAACTGCACTTATGTAATTTGTGCTTATAAGGAACTTTATATAAACATCTGTAGTTTCTGTGCTAGTGTTAGTTAGCCAGGAGGGTGGAGAAATGACTGGTGTTACTCTCCCATGACAGAAGTGGCCCACAAAGCAAACAGTTAAGATATGATTCTTGCTGTGAAAATGTTTGGGCGCTCTCTGATGAGAGGATGGTGCACAAGAGGGAATGAAATGTACTTTATGTTTAAATGCAAAGCACAACTGTCATTACCTATCAGCCTCACAAGTTATGGCATCTGTCTTTTTTTCGGCTTAACTTGTAAAAGTGACTTGGCTTAACAACACAATCTGAAGGATCCACAATGCATTAAAGCTGTCAACATTGCTAAACATCAGAATTAGAATGAGATAACTTACTTTCCTTAAGTCGGGATGGGAGGGAGGCCACAGAGAGTTTTGTTATTAAAAAAAAAAAAATCCTCCTTTCTATCTGAACTTTGGTTTTCTGTTCTGTTTCTGCCACTTTGAAATGGGTGAGGCATGGTGAGAAAGAGGACAGGACAGGTCCCATTCAAGCAAGCACTCTGCTGGTCAGTGCAAGATGGAATTTGTGTCAAGGTCATGGGAAAGGTCAATGACCTAATTTGTTTCTCTGCTTGCAGAGCGCTTCGTGTACTCTAGAAGGAGAATAGAAAAAGGCACAGCTTTTTGGGCAGTGTCCTACCACTATGAATAACACGCATAGTGTCATCCTCTGAGCACTTCTGCAGAAAGTCCTTCCTTTTCCTTTTCTACAGCTGTGAATATGAAGAGCCTTCACTGTAGCTACTGCCACTGATCCCATAGAGGCAATAAGGTGCACAGAAAGATTCTGCTTCTGTAAGTAAGTTGGGTACAATAAAATGCCTGCTTAGGAACTGATGTTCTCAGGATGTTATTCATATCTGGATATGAGCTGATCCCCATGTGAAAGGGAACAGTTAGGAAGGGCAACAATGTGAAAACACCTCTCAATTCTAGAGCAATTTGCTGGTATTTGGATAGGAGGCATTTCTAGAATCTTCTAAAATCCTCTAGAATTGGTACGTGTGCCTCTGGTAAACCTGATGTCTGAGGTGGCTGAGCCTGTAACTTAGTGTGTCTTCAGATTTACAAATCAGCTGCAAAGATTAGCTAAAAAGAAGGCTTAGCACTGTCAGCTAAGTCTACTGTTGGAGCATACATCAGGATTAACCCAGCGTGCTTTCCCACCTCACACTGCACTGGTGTACTACGCTCCTATGCTTGAATAGCATTAGAGTGAGGTAAAAAGTAAGAAAATGCCCCAATCCATTTTTTTAGGCAGCCAGCAATGTTTCTGCCTGCCTCTGAGGTGGGTTATTGCACATCCTCTACCAGGAAGGAGTCTGAATTTAGCACCACTGTGCATCAAATGCACAAGGACAGGAGAATGGTAGACCACAAAAACCTAACTCCCACCTTTCTGTGCATTCAAGGTGATTCTCATAGCTTTTCAGTGCTGGTTGGAATTGATTGTTGTAGTTCATCTCAACCCCAACAGAGAGTAGATCTCATTCAGTGTTTTTTAATTTACGTGATCTTTGTTCAGCTTGTTTTGATTGGTAAACTGGATTTATCAAAGAAATATAGCAAGAACTCAACTTAGAGTTCAAGGAAGTCCTGAGCACGCTCGAACACCAAGGCTGGTCTTACTTTACTTTATGCTCGAGCTTTTTCAGGATCTTTCTTTTTTCTTTTCCCCCTGTTGCTGGCATTTCTTCCTGCAGTTAGATGTATCTCACAGGTGTATTGTCTTGTGTCCTGTCCTTATGGCATTGTACTGAAGTTTGTTTTTAAACATCTTTGTATAGAAGCATTGTTTTTTAAGTCAGTAATTTCTATAGAGATCAGAAAGCAGCCTGAGGAATCATTAGCATCAGGCACTTAAAATAACCTTTAATGCATTCATTAAGCCTTCATTTCCTTTAACTGTATACATGATATTTGCATGTGAATGTGAGGTGGTGCCCTTTATTTCTTCATGAATTTCTTGGCAACTCTAAATGCTTTTTATTTCCCTGGACGTCTCATCTTCACATCATCTAAGCTGCAAAGAAATGGCATGAAGCAGAATAAAATGTTCCCTCCCATCAAGTGAGTGCATCAAATTCTATTAGTTTTCTAAAGGTACAGAAGTGAGTTGATCCCTTAGCATTTGGTAACATTGATCTGGATTGAGCTAAACAATCCTAGCTGGCAAATATCTGCTCTTGAAACATATGGTTGAAAGCAGTAAAGGCTGAAGCCCAGTTCTGCTTGCAGTCCTAAAAGACCTGGCAGTCAGTAAGACCCAGGTGCCTGAGAGCAGGAGGGATGGGTTCCTCCAGGAGCCTCCTACATTGGGCAAGCTTCACCCGCTCACCACACTGGAGACCTTTGGCAGGGACTGCTCAGAAGCCCACAGTCACGGGGTGCTCAGAGGGAGAGAAGGGCACATCTGATCCCAGAGTGGGTCACAGAAAACAACTGGCAGCTCAGTGCACATCTCTGGCAACTCGGGCTAAATAGAATCTCAGTGTATTGACGTTGCTGTTAGACACCCCAGCTTCTGCCATTTTAGGGACATGCTTTTCTCTAGTATCAGTATTGCTCACAGTCTGTTTCTCAAATCTGGGCTTGTTTGCCATCTGTGAGATTAAGTACTGATGTAGATAGATTAAATAGCTCACTCTGACACTCTGCTTCCATTTCTAACGTGCTAGTGTATAAATTTACATGGTTACAACATTCCCTAATTCAGTGTTAAGAATAACATCTTCAGATGCAGACATTAGTAACATTAACTCCTGCCTTCCCCGGTATACCAATCCACTATTAGTGGCATTAGCGTTGTACAGCAAGCAACTACCAGTGGCATTAGTATTCTATTAGCAGACATTTCATAGGGAATGAAAATTCACTTGAATTAGAGCAGACTGAAAAAGGTAATGCAGGCATTAAATATTAATATAGTTTTCTCATGAAAATATTGGGAGGACACATCAGAATCATCATTTAGCTTTCCCCTCTGTTTGTGGAGTATCTGTGATCATAATTTTCTCCCATTCGTTCCTTATTTAATGAATTGATTATGAATATTTGAAAGTCAAGCTGTGCTGCTCGGTTGTTATTCATCAGAGAAGTCACACAGTACTTTCTACATATTCAAGCATTTATAAAGCAGATCCTCATACGTGCCAATTTCAACAAATTCTCCATTTTGCAGCTTTGAAACTCCTTTAAAATTATTTTAAACAGTTATTCACTAATTAATTTTTAAAGCAGTGAAATTTGTGCATTGGGGAAGGAATTCACACTCCTGTTTGCAACAATGCAGATTCCACCAGATGAAATCAATCATGTTCAGCACCAACCTAAAATAGAAGGAAGTAATGCACACCTTCCAAGGTGGTTGCTTGTGTTTGAATTTGAATTATACTCAGCTTTTCATCAAATCTAGGGAGAGAATTATCTCAAATAACTTTAGTACTTCCAAAGGTATATTCATTTTACTTTCTGGACATTTCAGTCAATTTGGACAGTGTAGCAAGGCTGCACAGGCAACCAGCTTAGACATGGTGGTTTTAGGTGGCCAACAGTGGGTGAAGTGGATGGATATGAACAGTGCAAAGCTCAGATGTTACACTGGCTGCTTGTTGCATCCACTGCAATCTGAATGTGAAGCCAGTGATAGAAAGTACTGCTTAACAGCAATTAGCAGCACCTGCTTCTCTAGTTTTGTGTTAAATCTGAGCTCTTCGGGAGCTGTTTCTTTTGCTTTTGTTTTTTTAACTGAGGTTTTCAAGTTCAAATGAAGCCATTTCTATGAATCCCTAATTTAATTCTGCTTGGAACTAAACTCTGCTTGTTCAGACAACTGCAGGCTCCTTTTTGGTTCAGATCATGTAGCATTATCCAAAAGTACTGGGATGACTTGCAAAATTCACACGCGTGGAAAAAAAACAGAGTACTTTTTGCCTTTGAATAAATCCGATCGTAGTATATATTCAGACTTCTCAACGGAGCAACAGGGTGTCTGACTCAGCTCAGCGACTCCAAATTCATGATATTTTTAAGTCTCATAGAGCCTCTCATGAATTCTGAAGGAAGTAGCAGATAATGTTTTATCAACTCTAGAAGAGAGATATAATGGGAAGTAAGCTCTGCATCTCAGAATACTATTGCATGAGGTTTTCAAGCACTATTATCTTCAGGAGCACTTGAAATACTCGTATCTTCAGGCAGTTTATAATTCTAGAGTGCCTCCCAAAATAATATTGGATTTTTCATTTAAGGCTTTTCAAAGCAGCGCAGAGTGCTGGCTCTCAGAACATCCAGCATCTGTATGGCAATTTAGGCTTGCAATCCAAAAATGGCAGTATTGCTAGCCAATATTAAAAGTGTAGATCTTAGCAACATTGCAAGGAACCCGACAAATTGTAGCACAGTGAACACCAAGTTGCCAAGCCCTGATCCTTTTTTTTTTTAGAACAGATGTAGCCTCATGCTGTTGAATCTTCATATTCAAATAGACACATGAGAAATGCATAGGATTTAGCACATTCCTTTAGAGCAGTAACTCCAAGGGCGAGTTGAAATAACTAGCATTATTTCTCAGACTGTTATCAAAAATAAATTCATGCTGCATGTTTTTGTTTCTCTCTCGTTATACTACAGCACATTTATAGAGCCTCACTCTTCGTCTCCTTCGAAGTATATGCAGTAAAATGCTTTTTGTAGCAATTACAGAGACTTCGGCTGCATATCGGGGTACTCTGCTGTACAAACAAGGGACTAGGACATACACTTTAAAATGGGACAAAGCAGAGAGGCACTGTTTCAGCTCCACAGTCCTGTTAGTTTTAGTAAGCATTTAATTTTCTGCACAGCACTGCAATCTGCAACTTGGCTTTAATAGTAATGCAGAACTGTAAATGTGACAAGGACTTCAGGATATTAGCAGGATATATCCTGGGTCCCAAAGGGCTTTCAGCCTCACTGGCCAGTGGAACAGCTTAGGACAAGCATGGAAAGACAGGCAGCAAGCTCACCATCTATCCTGATTACCATTCTGTTTTAGTTCACTCTGTATGCTGATTTATTCATTGTATTTAAAGCAGGAAATTGTACTAGCAATCACTGCCACTTTCTTCACTGATTTTGATGTCATCCTTTAAAGACAAGCCAACAGTGAAGGGCTGGCCCGCCCGCCAGCTGGTAAGATAGGTGATAAGTCCTCCAGAAGTAATGATTTCATGAGCTGAGAAACAGCATGAAAGTTCTCTTCAGAAATATGAAAGTGTTTAAAAGGTGCCATCTTACATTTTTTGCCATTATAAAAAGTCTCTGGCTTTTGGCTTTAGACTGCAACACTGCAACTATTAATCTGATAAATTCCAGTCTCTATTTATTGCAGAGCTAGTAGAGACATTGGCTTTTGCAGAATTTATCAACTATTCACAAGTGTTAATATTTGCAGAGTTGCTTGGCTGGGCTATGCATCTGCACAGCTATTTGGAGAGAGATAAAGGCAACTTAAAAAAAAGAAGTCTCTTTCTCTCCGCTATGATATTATTAGATGCTCTGTGGATGGGTCCTCACTTGTCTGAGGTTATTTCATTCCAAAGATCTAATGTGTTGCACTTAAGATATTACTGTCTTTGGAGTCAGGGAGATGACAACGGACCATTGTTTTCCTGAATTAAGCACACAGTAATATTTCTCAGCTGCCTATACCTCTCTTTTTCTTTACATTTCTCATTTCTTAGAGTATTTCTCATAGCTTCAAGCATGCTTAATATAGATTGCCAGAGAACAACAACAATATCTGTTCTATGATAACTTTAAAGATTTCAAATTCTTTTTTTCTCCACCCTGGAACACAAAATATGGTCCTTGGAATATATTATAAAACAGAACTATTACATTTCTCTATTTTAAATTGGAAAAAGTCACATTTTTTGATTCGCTGTTTTTCCTTTTCTCTCTCTGATTGGAAGTGGTTTGCACCACAGGAAAACTCGCATTTAAAACTTGTTGAATCTGTACTTCTTCAGAAATTATTGTTTTGACAATGTAGAGCAACCCATGGAAATACATTTAGTCAAAAATTTCTGGTCGTGTCTCTCTTTAACATTGGGGCAGGTCTGATGATAGGGAAGGTCTTTTCATATTTGCTGATTCATCTGTTGAGCATGATCTGTCTCTGATTTATTAATCAAATTTTACTGCAAAGTCATTGTGCCACGGGTGAATATCATCCTGAAAATTAAAGCAGTCTGGAGCTCTCCAGAAACAGCTTTTCCCTAGACATTAATTAGAGAATTGTTAGTTTATTCATTCAACCCTGTGTATGCTAGGAAGAGTAACTCCAGATTAGAAACGAGGTTAGAACTTCCTCAGAATTTGCAAAATTATGGGATTTCGCTCCTGTTTGCTGCCTGAGGTTGAGCTCTACAGGCCTTGCACTTGGTTGCCTTGGTTGTGTGCATTTCTGGCTCTGCTCAGGGTCTGTGTGGACTTCTAAGCTCTGTTGTTTTGGGATGCCATGAGACCTGCTGAAGCAGGTGACCTGCTCTGGCTCTTTGTGCCTATGTTTCCTGCTCTAGAAGCTGAGCACAGCTTGCTCATTTTTTTTCATCAGACCCCCTCCTGGTTCCCCCTGCAGGACATCATGCACAGATCTGCTTGCAGGAGGGTGCAGCACCACTCCTGTGTGCTATGCCCATGCCAAGCAGCAGTCCCAGGACTCAGACAGGCAGGGGAGCCAAAGGGTCGATGCACTAGCACAGTTGCACTCTTTGCTAAAATATGACCCTGCCATTCCACTTGCCAGCATCTTCATTCTGACCTTTCCATTGCTGGCACATAACATGGGCTCAAAGTAGCTCCCTAGGACAGGTGGTATAAATGCTACTAACAACTTGCTTCTCCACATGTGGTTGAGAGGCTTTTGTTTGCATGTTTGCTTGGAGCTAACATTAGAAGAGGTTGGAAAGGCAGCTTCCAAAATAAATCTTTCTGATTTCATTTACTACACATGACAGATTTACATGCATCTGTATAACAAGGTGTTGGAGCTTTGCAGTACTTCCCTAGGACATGTAAGCTCTGCCTCTAAATGATGGCATCAATAAATAAACATATGCTCATAAAACTGAATTGATAGTCATTGATCCTCTGCTACACCAAAGATTTACATGGCAGCCTACTGTGTTTCTGTCTCGTGGCTGTAATTCTTGCATGATTCCCCAGTCACCTGATTTCAGTGTTTACAGTCTTGCTTGAAGTAGAGGTGGCAGCCTGACCTCACTGACGTCACTGGTAAACCCCCTTTATGTTCACCAAGAGAAGTTTTCTCAGCCCTTTTTTGCAGCTGGGGGGTTTGTGTGTGTCTCTTCAGCAAAGACTTTCGCATCTCTAAAGAGAGCTGTGTTGCAAGGACAGCAGTGTGAGAGACGCTACCAGTGTGAATCATATAATGGCACTCCCACGCAATAGCACAGAGACCTCTAGAGAAGAACAGAGCATGACAGCTGCTGCAGTAATGTTTGTAGCACAGAGAGGATCAGCCCAAGGCCTGACCACACAGATTTGTCCCTGCTTGTGTGAGTGATGCCCTCCACTGGGAGAAGTGTCTCATCAGGTCTTTGCTAAGTTCATTGGTTTCAGTTAATGCCATTATTTCATGATTTCCTGAGAGATCCTATATAGCAGATTTATTACTTATATTAGTTGTGGATATATGCAAATTCTATAAACAAATGGAAACCTTTCCTCTGCTACACTGAGTAATGCAACCAAGATGGTTTCTAGCAAAGGGTCTCCAGCGGCAACAAATGTCTTTTAATTTCAACTATGAATGTTACTCTTCATACCAGGCTCTGTTGCTACCTAGTGCTGCCCTGCAAGCAAGACAAGGGATGAAGAAAATTTACCTGCAATGATCAGTTCTGTCACTGCAGATCCTACCTTGTGGACTTCAGAGAAACTAACAAATGAAAGCTGCAAGAAGCCTCTCGTACTGCTCATGCATCACACAATATCTGAGGTTTGTCTTATTTATTATTGGGTTTCAATAAGATGTCAGTTTAAATGACCTAAGAAGTACAACAAATGGAGAATTTATTGTGCGTTTACTGAGAAGAAAGAAACAATGCAGCACTGAATTATCAGGTGAGAGAGAAAAAAAGGCAACGTTTCTCTTCCTTACAAGGAATGACTCTATGTAGTGGTATATTTTGGGAATGTAATTACCTTTGTCCCATGCTCCATCTTGGATTACGAAGAGAAAAAAAGCAAATGTTCAAGCACAGATGATGGCAGAACCTGGTCCCATAGGGATACTGAGGGACCAAGTTAATAAAGTTTATTCCTTCTCTTCACGTCACTGGATTTCTCTAAAATCACTAGAAGAATTCAAAAGTAGGTGACAAATATGGCTTTGTATGTAGAATATGATTTTGCTGCAGGGATTTATTGTGCTCATATGCATTATTTACCTAAATGAGCAAGCAATGGCATTGTATAAATATAATAATTGAATAGCTATAGATCCTATGTTCACTGTTTCATCTTCAGAGGGCTGTGTGCAATTTAGCTATAAGACTTTTCAAGCGTGGTAGAGCAAAAATTATTACTGGGAAGAACTGCCAAATGGAACCATGCAGTCCCAAAGTTTTGTAACCAGGTCCTTGAGATTTAGCTACAGAAAACAGAACTGAGATTGGAGGCAAATGTGTGGAAGTGCACTGTAGTTTGCACCAAATCCTGTCTGAAGAGGCTTACTGCAAGAGACAGCGCAACCCATGAGAGCAAGATGTCAAGGTCCTTCCTTATATGTACAAGCAAAAGACTATGGATTTTCCTTTTGTACCTTTAATGTTAGGTAATAACAAGCCATCATGAAATAATCTTAAATAGATCCTACTGAGGGGTTTTCCTAATGCAGAGTCCATGTTCCATGCACACATTTCTTTCGTGCAAACAGTATTTGCAGAAGTCCTGGTGTGGCTCCAAAGGAGCTACCTCTGAGGAGAAGAGCTGGAGAGGCTTTAGGGCCCCAGGGCACAGCCAGAAGCAGCTGAGGTGTTCAGGGATAGCCTGAGCCCTCGGAAATAACAGGTGTAAAGTTGTCCTTCAGTCACTGCTGCACCAAGCCAGGGATCTTGCAGGCCTGGTAATGGTTTCCTCAGTGGAACTGCAGCTGAAAAACTAAACTTCTTTTTACAACAAGGGATTTTTATTTCAATCTTGACTGATAAAAATTCATAACTAAGGGCTTACTAACCTCCTGTTTTAAAAGATCTTCTGGAACTTTTAACAGATGTGATTGTTCCACGGAGCTGTTAAAGACAACTGTGTAGACTACAAAATACAGTTCTGCACTGCCTAAGGCTGGAGATAGCTGCCATGGATACTTCAGCTAGATAGGAGATGGAAGGCAGAGCTCACAGCAGCACTTAGGGCTAATAAAGGGTTGTCCTGGACTGAGAAGAATAGAGAATATAAGAAGAATATAAATAGAACTAAAATTTAGCTATCCATAGCATGTAAGGTTGATTGCTCAACTGGTTATGAAACACTACAACTTCTTAACCTTGTAATTTGTTTCACAAGGACTTAATGGGTGAAAATTCTGCTTACAAAAGTCAGTTTTGTTGAACGATTTTTGATAATGTGTGTAAAAAGCCAAACAATATTGACAGGTATGACTGGGGTGAGGCAGAGGACCAAAACCACTGCAGGATATAAATATTTGGAAGACAGTGGAAGATATACTGGGGCCAAATTGCTTTCTATTTATATCAGCAAAAGTAGAGGTTAACTTCAATTAATACTGGCATTAGAATTATAAAATAGAAAACTAATGGGAGAGAAATGAGATGAGTGAAGCTTTTATGCCTACTTTTCCTGGTACAGGAAGGTAAAAAGAAAAACAAATTCAGAAATTAAAATAGACATATGAAATGATTATATAAATTAAAATCCAGAGAAGATCAGCCAGAAAAATGATAGACTTAAATGAGCATCTAAACAGCATCAGCTTGTTCCTGTGGATCTTGTGCTATTTATTGCGTGGTTTGCTAATGAAAGGTGCCAGACTCACTCTTCTTACTGTATAACAACACACCAAGGGGTTCTGGAGTGAATACAGGAAGATACTAGGGTGTCTCAGAAGCATAGGCAAAGCCAAATAATGCCATCTGGTAGCCAGGTTTTAGTCAGCAAATGCAAAAGCTGGTGGAAGGTTATGACAAGCATACCAAAGTTTAATAATGAAGAGACATTAATCCTTTCTCCCCTGCCTGATTACCCCAGCAGAAAGTCTGCGCCAACCTGTTCTCTGTAAATGATTCAGTATATCTTTCTTTTTCTACCCCTGGGCATGCTTGTACAGCATCTAGTGTGTTTTCAGCATTGCCCAAATGAAAAATTAACAACCAAATAGAAGGAGAAATTCTGCTACCTTGTGCCTTATCTCTCCAAGGTACAATCTGAGCTTAGAATTAATTTTATGCTGGCAAACTGTACTCTTAAAGAAAAAAGTGTTATCCCTGAGCAGTTTCAGTAGGTACAAATACAAATACGATTTTCTTCATGATGGGTTGAGCATAGAGTTCTCTTCTCTTGTCTACAGGAATACCAAAAAGTTTTACCTAAGACTTTGCACTCCTGTGTGCCTGAACACAGGTGGAAAAGCAATAGCATATGTAGATTCCTGCTCCTAAGAGATGATAACCAAATACTTTGAATTTTAAGATTCCTCATCATACTCTTTGCTGGGTCACTCCCACCACCAAACATTCTTCATAGCATTGGGATCAGGATGAAGATAGTTTGTGCATACGTTCATCAAACCTTAAGGGCATCACCTTGTGCCTGACACAGAAAGGTCAGGACAGGGTTTCCTTCCAAAGGAGTTATTGAAAAGCAAGAGTTGTCTGGTGTACAAATAGTATGGAGTATTGGCTGCAGTAAAAGATCTATTAGCAGTCTCAGTCCGAAGCATTTGTTCCATACGGGGCTGACTCTGAGAATGTGCTATCTGCACTGCTGTAGAGAGCCTATAGTCCCTTCCACCTCTCCATTCAAGCCCATCTAGCTGGCCACTTGCCATGCTGCCTCTCTGCTCTCAGCTGCTACTTGGCTGATTAGCGCTGCCTCCAAGCTGACATGCACAGGGCAGAGATTAACACAAACTGAAAGACAGGTGATCTTCTAGAGACAGTCATCCTCCAGGGACGGAGAGCTGTGGTGAGACAGGCTGTGTTTTGGGAGGAATAAAAGCTGTGCTGAGGACTGAAGAGAGTTCTGGCCTATGAGCAGATAATATGCAATGATTTTAGATGGAAATTTAAATCCATGGTCATTGGGTCCAACACCAGCTGTTGTGTGTCCTGCTCCAGGAAGACCTCTATCAGTCAGGGGAGATGCCTCCATGTTGGTGTTCTCCATCAAAAGTTGCAAGACCTCTGCTAGCAGTGGCTGTTGGTGAAAGAGACTGAGCTCTTAAGGGAATGGTTACATTCCCAAGATTCACCATCCTGAAGCACAAAGCCAGGGTACACAAGAAACGCTCATCCCTAGCCAAGCTGCCATCTGCTATTTTTTTTAAAGATCAAACTGTCCTTATCTGAGAAACTCTTTGGTAGATGTAGGGGCCGATAAGACGGTGGACAGGTTGTGAGACTAAGCAATGGAAAACTGGGATGCAGATGATGAATTATTCACCACACAGAATTGGTGCCTACCTGTAGCAAGCTTATTTACCCTTGTGTTTGCAGCCAGCACAAGCCTGAGCCATTTAATACAAATTATCTACAGTAGCCACAAAGCAATGGGAACAGACAATGGAGTAGTGATATATGTACAAGAATAGCTATATGTCCTTTCTTAGTCCCCTCTGGACTGCTGGATAATGCCCTTATGAACAGCTGTAATTAACAGTAAGATCAGAGCTGAACATTTCCTAGTGACAGTGTATTATTTTATATATTATTTTGACTTAGTTTTGTTTTTTTAAGAAAGGAAATGCTGCTGCACCTGCCTGTCCATATGCTTGACACAGTCAGACGATAAGGCTGCTTTCCTAACTGGGCTCATGCTTTGCCCATGGGAAAGTGTATCAGCCTTATCTGAAATTCTATGCGTTAACATAGGACACTAGAAAAAGGGAACTCCATATGAAGCAATTTTGTATATAAGATGCCATTTCAGCCAGCAGCAAACTGAGCCGGTGTCTGTGGCCTGGTGCTTATTAATGCAGTCCCCTGGGTCAGGTGAGTTCAAAATCACTTTATTTCTGCATCTGTCTGTCAAGCTTGTTTAAAGGAGCAAGTACCTCTCCAACTTTTTGTGGTCATGGTTTTTGTTGGTTGACAGGTCACTTGAAATGAGAACATCCTTAACCATACCTTGTGGGTAAAGTTTTATAGAAAAGTGTTCAGGTGGGGCCAGTTTTGGACCTCACAACCAACACAGCTAGATCATTTGTCTTTAAGGTAGCTACCCCAGCTGCCATTAGAAGGCTAAAAGAAATAAGGCTGAAAACTAAGTTTCAGCTCAGCAGTAAGATAAAAGCTCAATAATAGCTCGGAGCCTGAAAGCAGAGATGTAGGAAGCAAGCTTTAGTTTGAAAAAGCCTTGGTCAGATTTTAAAAGGTGATGCCATGTTAGACTTGGAAATCAGGCTATGTTATTGAATAGAAAACAGAACAGAAGAATCTCAGAAAACAGACATTACTTAAATGTTTCCAGTATTTATATCAATAACCTATAAAAACAAATATGCCTGTTCCAGAATGTACTTAGGAGTTCGGTAGGAGCTGACTCAGTTGAGTTCCCAGAGAAACTTTTCTGAGGCATGGAGAAAGGTGTTGAATGTAACTATAATTTGTATTATGGGAAAAAATGTGTGATGTTTTCAACCAGACTACATACTTAGAGCAGGAAAAGACAGCTGGGCATGCTGTGTCAACCTACTGAATGTCTGTAATTTTCTGTTGGAATAGTGGAGGGACTCCTGAATGAATAACTCTCCTTGGCATGTATTTTTTAGTCCTTCTAGAACAAGATATGTAAATTTGTCCAGCTAGGATATTCTTCCTCCCCTCCATACTTACATGGTTTCCATGTTCACAGCAGGAGTGCTTCTGCAATGGCCTGTTTGTCAGCAAGCAAAGCTCTGTAGTATAAACCCCTTTAGATTCATGAAGTATGACCTTCACCCTTCTGTCTTCCCATTAGGTCTTCATCCAGCTTGCCTAGTCCTTCTGTGCCTGTTTTAAACAAGTGTGACAGAGACTTCTGACACCACTGACTGGTGCCCTGGTCATGTATTGCTTTCAAAGTTTTCAAGCAGAAATGGGATGGACTTGGCATCTTCAGCTCAGCAGCAGTACTAGAGCCCTACAGGAAATATTTCAGTGAAACTTGAGGTGATGGGTGGAAAAGGCGACAGGGCTGGGGAGGGAAGACATTTTTTTTTGTTATTTTAAACATAAATACTCATCCTAATTCATAATGGAATTTGGGTGGGAAGCACAGTTGGGAGTACAGGAGGAGAGGTTTATTTTTATTATGAAAAAATGTACTAAATGTGACTCAAAGCAAAGAGGAAGGGGGGATGGTACATGGTAGAGGAGACACCTTCAGTGGAGGTAAGTAGAAAAAGAGAGAAAGAATACTACGTTTTTCATGTAGTCAATTGAAAATATACCTATTTCTCCTTTATTGCCTGAACACCATCTGTCCAGGCAGCCTCAGAGCATCCGGGTTTGGCTGTGCTCCTGCCAATAGCTTTTGTGGTGTGCTTCTAGCACCAATTATTTAGACTTCTGTGAACAATTGATTTGAGGTGGAATGAAATGTATCAGTTGACCCAAAAGTGACATTTATTTTCACTAAGCCATCTAAAAAACATAGTCTTTTCCTTTCAGGCATTGATTTGTATTATGTTTGTGTTTGTCTAAGTCCAAATACTGGAAATGCTGGGAGGCATGATTTATACATGCAGGAAATTGAAAAAGTTCCCTTCTTTCCCAGCAGTGAAAAATCCAGCAATGTCCAGATCATTCACCCATTTGATAAGAGAACTTTATTTGAGCCTTTTCACTTCTGAGAAACTTTTAACCCCCATACTATGGGTGATTCTGAGCTGCAGGGTAGATGATCAGACTCTTTACCAAATGACTCAATATTGGTGTTTACTCTGACTGGGAGACAGGCACTCTGTTGCTCCACATGCTGCGTAAATGTCCAAATGCTTATTTCTCAATGGCTACTAGAGAGCTCCATCCAAAACTGAATAACTTTATCTGAAGAGACTTCTAGTATTAATTAGTCTCAAGGTATTTGGCAGAGATAGTTCAGGCAGCAATCTATCATTCTTTGAATTTATAGAGTAATTGCTGCTGGTCTGAGCTTTTTTGAACCTAACTGTATTTTTATTAATGCCCAGAATTTAAGTGTGTATCACTAGCACATTGTTATCTGGGGGCCTCACAGGTAACCTTTCAGTGATGTTCTCTGGGACTTCTACCATGAGTGCCAGAGATGGGCCTTGTTCTGCAGTAAACAATGTAAACTTGAATGGGCCTAGTACCTCTTCAGAAATAGAAGCTCCGCTGCTTCTAATTATTATTCAAGCTTCCTCTTAATTTAACCAAAATGATTCAGCCCTGCTCCTGTAGAAATGGCTGTTGGACCAGTGACCCTCAGGAGGAAACACAGCAAGATGTTTCTGGTTCTGTTTCTTTGAAGTCATGAAAGCACTTGAAAAAGAACAGAAACGCTCCTAATTCACGTTGACTACCTTCTTACTTTCTCTTTTGAAAATTCCCGCTGTGCTCCTCACTACATGTTTAGGCATCTAATACCACTGAAATACACTCCTGCAATACTTCATCATTTATGCAGCAAAGTGTAGTATTTTATGTCTGACTGAATGAGAAAAAGGCACAATTAAGGAGGAGATGAAAGACAAAATTCAGGTTGCTACTCCCTTGGTTCCAAGAACTAAAGATTTTCAGTGAGAGAGGAAAGAAGAGAAGAAAAAAAATTGGGGATATATTGCTACCCCTTGAGTCCCCCGCCAAGTTTTTCCTACTGTCCCATTGAAACAAGCTGTCATTGTCCAGAGCCTTATGAAAATCATCATCAATCACAAACTGACTGCTCTATTCTGCTTATCCAGTAAACACAGCCTCTGACAAGGCACGCTGCTTGCCTACATCTAGTGGAATAACTTCAGTATGAAAAGAACTACATAAAAATCAAACTCTTGTCCATTCTCCTGTCACTGTTCACTGTGAAAAAAGCAGTAAGCAGATAGATATAGCTCTGATTAATACACGAAGTCCCAAAGGCAAAACTCTTTTTTAGGCATCAGGAAAGTTCTGCTAAATTTTGCTGTTCTTCACACCCAAATGTTATCCAGGAGGGGACCCTGAGAAGAGCTTTACGTTCTCTGAGTTCCACAGTGAAAAAATCTGCCATGGGACCATGGATGAAGCAATATAGAGGGTGAGTAAATTAGAAAATCATCTGTGCCATGTGATGCAGGAAGTTCTGTGGCTGGTATAAATACTACAGTTTCCCCATAAATAGAAATGAGGAAATTGTCGCTCTAAAACTTGAATGTGTAGCTAATTTGAGCATGATCTTACAGAGGGTTTTCAAGGAGTTCCTTTTTGTTATTACTTGGTGATTAAGCATAGCCCGTGCATCTGAACCTCTTTGTCTATTCACTCTGCTTTACGACTCATAGCAGCGGATGCCCTGACAATTCACTCCAGAAGATTCAAGAACAGATTTCTCTCTGTCTTGGGGGTTTGCAAAGGCTTCCTCAGCTTTCAAAATTCTACTCATTAATTCTTTGCTGTCTGTCATATATCTTGCATTCTGATAACTCACCCATTAACCTAGACAAGAAATGTGCAACCCTTGGCAGAGTTCAGGACCTGTCTTTAGTAAAGCAGAGAGAAAGCAAAAAAATATCAGGCTTCTTCCTCAAAATTTGAGGCTAATAGTGCTACTGTACACTTCGGTTTTCACTGACCAGAAAACTTTGATCCTTGGATTTCTTAGGCGTAATTCTTATTTTTTTCAGTTAATGACTTAATGAGAGCTGCAGTTTTTCAGTGAATAGAGAATCATTAATCACACATTGTAAGTTCAAACAAAATCCACAGACATTTTTCTTATTTTAAAGAAAACCTTCCCTTCCCCTCAGAAGTTCCATATTCCACGAAAGGTTTCCCATTACTCAAAGACTAAACAGTGTGTCTCCAAAGGCCATGGACTCAAGGAAAAAAATAACTAGATTGCCACCAGCTGTCTAAATTACAAGTGATGTCACTGTTGAGATTTGTGCTTCCCCACAAAGGAGACAACCAGTGTTCAGGAAAGATTTTTTTGTACATACCACATTGTTTGATGTACTGAAGTAAGAATTTTTAGTCAAGGAAAAGGATATTCAAAAATATTTTCCAACATGAATAAATCTTAGAAGTTTGATCTGTCTCTGTAGCAGACATCCAGAAACTGGTAGGAGTTTATAACATTATTTAATTGTATTGTGTGTGTGATGAGTACATGGTTAATTGGGTATCATTTAGCATCAGTTAAGGTCAGACCTTTGGGAGTACTGGAAAGGAAGTGCTTACCTATTTGTACTTTACAATTTCGACTGAAAAACTGTACGGTCGTTTCCTGGAATCTCGGTATTACCACAGGCTTATTTTTCCTAATGTCTGTTCGGAGAAAAAAAAAAAGAAAAAACAAAAGATTCTGTAAGTCATTACATCCCAGAAAAATCCTCCTGAATCTTGAAGTCAGTGCATCTTGAAGTCAGTGTCCAAAATGATAGATTTAAAAGGGGAACACTGTTGGCAAGGCCTTTGTTACCAAGCTTGCAAATCAGGTTACCATTTACACCCATCCGCTATGACTGGGAACGTTCTTTAATCGGGGCACTTCAGGTCTGGGCCACAGCCATATTACCAGTTCCACTGGTGTTCATGCATGTTGCTCAATGACTGCTAATGACTATGATGAGGGTAGCTTTTGAGGTTTAAAAAACCAGGTATCAAGGGATGCTCATGTATATATATACTGCGGTGATCCATGTGGACATCCCAGCCCTGACAACAGAGGTCTGTCTGTTACCCTTTTCTTTTAGGTCAAATGGAAGTAGTGCTGAAAGTATGTGGGGAGGCAAAACCCCAGCCCACCTAACTCTTTTTGCATGTTGTAGATCTTTCAATCAACAAAATAACAACAGCTCCAATTTTCTAATTTCTTAAATGAATGTAGCTAACACTATCCAGAAAGACAAAGAGCCAGGGTGGAGGGGAGCTGGGAAGGGGGAGAGACTACGTGGTTGAGGAAAACAAGCAGTGTAAAAGCTTCCCAAACACGTTCAACTAAAATATAATTACTAAATCAGCTTTGAAAGGAGGGAGTTAAATTACAGAGTGTGGCTGTGATCATTTTCCTAGTTTAAATTACTCTGGTATAAATGAAATAAAATAGGACTTGGACTCTGCTAATTAACCACCCTACCCACAGGTGATCACAATGTGTGCCATGTAAGATCTCTGCAAAGGCAAAATTTATACACCTAGAAATGACAAGTGTGCATATTAAAACCATTTTTGCAGTTGACAAGAAAAGTGAAGTCCTTTGATAACTAACAAGGAAAATTATAGGTGGGGGGATGGTATGGAGGAAATTCTGCATACATTTAGTTGTAATGATTTAGACAACATTTCCTTGAATTAGTTCGTTTTAGAAGAGAACAAAGGGTTTGTCCTGCTGGGTAGCTTTTCAGCAGGGATGCCCTGCCTGCCTTATTTTAGAACTGCAGTATTACGTGGTTTCAATTAGTGGTAGCACTTGCAAAACTAGTAACACATACATTTTGGCATGAAATCTGACTCCAAGGCATTGAAGGGTACTTAAGATCTACTCAGGGGTAGGTGGAGAAATACAGTGTATTTTAAACTCTGTTGATCGTTTGTCATAATGGTGTCATTTCTGAAAACCTCACTGTATTTTTATAGGCTTGGCTATTCATTTTGTCCTTACCTCACTGTTTAGAATTTGCTTTCTACTTATCTAGCATCCTTATTTCCTGTCTCTTTTGTCACCTGGCTCCTTACTAGTCCCTTGGCTAAGGTTTTCTTCAGGCTTTTAGAGCAACCAAGTGTTCTAGCTAAGAATGTTCAAAATGCTATAGTACTTAAAAAGCATTTACAGAGTCCTCTTCATCTTCTACAAATATGAGCTACTATGAGAATAATCCTCTATTGTCAGGAACTGGCTGGTCTAACAGACCCCTACCCCTCCCTTAATGTTGTGGAGCAATTTCTAAAACATCTTTTTGAGGCAACTGCTAATTCCTTTAATTTTGCAGTCAGGAAAGCTAACTTCTGTTGCTATTCTGTGCCAATGTAAGTGCCTCTCACAATACATCTGCTGGCAGAAAAAAGCCTGTGTATGACTCCGTGAGAGCTCCCACTCCTACTTATTCTAGCTATCTTGATAGGCAGGTGACATTTTGATGAGCAAAATAACAAATGTCACTGCTGTGGTGATAGACACATACAATATTTCAAATATCCACTAAAAGAAATCTTTAATACAGGAATGAAAGAGGCAACTGCTTGACAAGATTTGAACATGTGTAACTATAATATTTTTAGCAGTAAAGTCAATAATTTGTCTCACTATCACCATCTATCATGGTGCTAAAGTAGTTTTTACCAAAACTTTCCTGTAAGCTGTGCTAGTATGGTGACTGTCAATAATAGCATAGCTGAAAGATTACAGCACAAATATGATAACTTTTTTTTAATCACATTTTTAATTTCCATTTGAGGACTTGCTTCATTTAAGGATTTGTTTGGATAGTGCTGAAGGTTGTAGATCAGAGAAGACCCTGATGATTTTCTCCATGTATTTGAATTGCTAGCCTAATTTTGGTATTAGATTGCATCAAAAAATTTGCTTTAAATTCATGCATATTTAGTTATGTATCATTTTGATGCTTGTGGTTGCTCTTAAGTTGAAACAGAATTTAGTATTCAGCTGAATTCAACAGGATGTGTGGGAATGGCACAGAGCTGCACCAGGGAGGGTCAGGGGACGTTAGTAGGTATTTCTTTACTGTGAAGGTGGTCACACCCTAGTACAGGCTTCCTAGAGAGGCGGTTGATGCCCCATGCCTTCCTGTAGAATGCCTTCAATACTTTATACTTACTTTTAATGCTCTCAGTGCTTTAACTTAGCCCTAAAGTGATCGGGCAGTTGGACTAGATCATCTTTGAAGGTCCCTTCCAACTGTTCTGTTTATTCTATTCTATCTGTTCTATTTGTTCTATTCACTTCACTGCTGAGTTATTCAAATGTCTGGTCAACACCGTTTATTTTTTTAAGTGTCTACCTCAGCCTTGCTTGCACAGTCATCTAGCCTCACTCATTTCCACAATGAGAAGCAGCAGTTCTCTTCTGGTCCATGTAACAGACATGTTGGGAGAATATAGATGAGCAGTGGAGCCACTGTGATGAAATTCAGGGGAATTATGTAGTTCAATTGGTTTAAAGATAGAATACCAAACTTACCCCACAATTCTTCAAAATCTCTGCAGTGAGGGAGTCTTATTTTGATAACAGTTTTTACATGGCGGGTAATCCACAATGATCCACAATCATACAAGTAGGCATTCCCCAGTTTCATTGAAACTGCTTAACAGCTTTGTTGCAATTCTAGGAATAAAGACGCTCACATTTCACTGACTTAAGAGCAGGTTTAATGCACTGTGCCATTTGCTACCATCCTTATGTGCTTATTTTGTGCGTGTGATCAATACATGTATTAATGCTAATATAACACTTACAGAGTTTCCCAGATGTAGACGTGGCCCCTTAATCCTTCTCTGTTCTGCTGGGGATAATCATTTTTACAACATGAGATCACTTGCACCAGTGAAGTGCATTTTAACACCTTTTGCCGTTATCTGTGTGAACTGATGATCCTAATAGAATCCCAGCAGTGCATTCAAACTTTATTTCCTAGGTTAATCAGGCTAAAAGACAGTTAACTAAGTTTTCTCAAGGGGGGCCTCCTTTAACATTAAAAAAAAAAAAAAAAAAAAGATGCTGCAGGAATTGTTCATCACCAGAAATTTTGCTCAATGAGTAAAGAAAGGCGGCAGCACTGCAAAGAAAGGGTGTTTTTGTCTTATAGTGGACAGCATGACATGCAGGAGGAAAAAAAAAAAAGGAAAAAAGAAAAAAAAGAGAAATATTTTCTGAACAAAGAAGTCAGGTCAGTTCCCTTCTTTTTTGATCTTTAATCCCTTCTCTCCCAAGTAGAACGGCAAAGGAGCCCTTCTCTCTTCCTAATAAATAGCTAGCAAAGGCAGGCATTCAATGCTACTTCCCTTTGATCAGCACAAAGCTGTCAGCTCCTGCCGCTTTTTTTTTTCTACCAGCTCTTGTTCCTGGTTAAAAGTGGAAGTAATACCCCCTGAAAGAAGTACCCTAGGTGTCCTGCAAATCATCAATCCTATTTTTTTCCTTGTTGTCTTTCTGTGGCCCACCCTCCTGGCCTGAACAACCTCCTTACTAACACCCCTCTTCCTCTTTCCACCCCTTTTCCAGCATACCAGTTTCATTTGATACGCAATTCATTGTGCCAGTCTGACCTACTGGGACCTTGCTGTCTGAGACTCTACCACTATGCAGACAGGGGAAACCTTCCTTCCAGCTATAAATAATGTTTACCTCCAGACATTTATCTTTCTATAAAGGAATATACAAATACTTCACAGAAACAGCAAAGGGAAATTACATTTTAATAATTTATAATAAAGTTTGAGCTTTAAAAATAATAATAATACTAATAAGAAAATATTCTATGCTGTGCTTGACCGACTCTCTGAGATCCCATTTTGCTCCAGTCCTTAGCTTGCTGCATTTCAGACCACATCATTGCATCTTAGCAGTAAACAGTTTGCAAATGTTGCTGCTTTCTGGCAGGTCACTCGGCGCATTTTAAAGCAGGCTCCTTGTTTACCACGGAGATTATCTGCAATCTGCATTTCTGCTCATTGTGATATCAGAACCTGATAGACAGTTTGCAAACATTATGCAAAGGAAATAATTCACAAAGGCAAACAATTATAATCAAGTGTAGAACACGAGCCTGGCTTGTAATAGGAGAGCAGGGCAGAGGCTTTAGTGTGTGTATATGTGTAAAAGGGCTGGGGGGGTAGGGGGTGAGAATGGAGGAGCAAGGAAAAGAGACTGTATAAAAGATCAGTATTCTGAGAACAGTGCCACATCCTTTGTGACCTGTAATGATGCTTAAATACCTCTGCCATTTCCCTGTGGTGATGGCTGCACCGGGTGCTTTCTGTGTGCCTGTAGAGATACGTTTTTCAAAAAGCAGGATGGAGTGAATGCCGCTCGTTGTTCTGGCTGCAAAATGTCAAACTGCAGTGGAAAGAAATACAGCATTGCAGTGGTGGTGCACTGAGGCCCCCGGTAGGAAAGCAGGAGCTATTAAGTGGAAAATTCCTGCAGAGGACGTGTTTCCATTTCTAATGCGAAGAAAGAGGGTGTTGTTTGAGGCTGGCAGGTCTGTGGAAAATACAGAAAACACAGGGAAGATGAGAAAATGACCTCATTGAACTCTGAGAACTTAAGCAAACAAACAGCTTCGGCCAACATACCACATTCTTGCAGCACTTCTGCCCAAACAACAAATTGACCTATAAGTTATATAATCCCCCACCAGCCCCCGTGCCCCATGTAACCATAGGGAGGGGGAAGGGGGTTTCTCTGCAAGGCGAGTGAGTTGGGGGAACAGCAGTAAATTCTGCTCTGCTGGGAAAAAATATCTTGGGGTGAGCTGCCTGCACCCCACAGCCCCACCTCTGCACCCCGAATGCTTTACTCACATGAGGTTCAGGTTTAATTGTGCTCTGAATACCAGCAGAATGATGGCACTAGCTGTTTATTATAGTATGAACTATTTCAGTACAGCATAAATTTTCCATTTCAAAGGATCCCGAATGCCTGCGGGGAAGGGACTAGGTTTTGTGAGCAGAGGGTGGCCTCTGTACAAGTTGGTGGGGGTTTCTTCTGAGCAGTGGTTAAAGCTGCATTCTTTGAACCTGGTTAGGGGGGCTCTGGGGAGCATGTTTAGGGTCTGTGTTTCCCCCTGTAGTGGCCTCCTGTAGTGATGGCTTGGAATGCCTCAGCTACCATTTTATGTCAACTGAACAAATCCTAGTGTAAAAATGCAGAGGCTAACCAAAGGCCACGGGCTCGGCGCTTGTTGTTGTTGCTCGACATAGCTGCAGAAAAGGAAGATGTTATGCCCCCGTCCCCAGCAGCTAGCTGGGCGTGCTGAAAGGCTTGATTCATTGCACGGATCCTTTCCTCACTTTATTTCCAATAACTAATTAATTGAACATAACAGAAAGAAAGTTTTTAATTGACAGAACAGCAGATAAACTATAATTCTTAGTTTTCAGTAACATTACTTACAGATCAGAAAAGGGCTTTTCTATTAACCAATAGTAACTTTGCTGTAGAAACATGTTGTCTGCTACCATATTAACAACGTATGCTGTCAGTGTTGTTTTTTTTTCCCCTGTTTACACTGTTACAGTCCTGTTGTCTCCCAGTTTAATGCACAGCCAAAAGATGCTGTACTGTCCAGCATTTTGCGTGGAATTTGTCAGTGATGTCAGTTTTGAAAGGTCCTTGAAACTTTAAATAATGCATGATGCTTTAAGGAGATGATAAAGTAATCTTGAAGGTGAGTTGTTCAGGCATATGCATAGGAATGAGGAAGGTTCAAATACTGCTAGCAAAGAAAAAGCAGCAAATGCAAGTCACAAGATGCATTCAAATTTCATGTAAGCTGCTGTCTCAATCCAGTGGTTTGATCCATCCTGTTGTTAGACAAGGGACTGCTGTCCATGAATGCACTAAGTATAATTCAGAAAACTCCTGCAGCTGTAAGGAGCTCACTGGATTCAACACTCAGCTTCCCTCACCAGAACATTTCAGAGCAAGATAAAGTGAATAAAAAATAGGTATGGAGAACCAAGTGAGACAATCCCAAACTGTCCAAAAATGCAAACCTTTCCTCTTGCAGGGTTTGTAAAATGTGATTCAGTTACCTTTTTTTTCTATTCAGTTTGACATCTCTCTGAATACTCAAAGCACAAGGGAAAACAACAGAGTTACGTACTAGAAAACAAACAGCAGTACATGCAAGACTTTGTGCATTATTTTGCATGCACACTTTAAGTTGTTTGGACAAAGATTAAGAAAGGTGAGTGAAATCTGACTAAATTGAACAGAAGCTCTCCGACATCATCGAAGTATCACTTTTCAGGGCTCCAGATACCATTTTCAGGTATGGAGGAGACACTGTTGTGTTACAAATGGGAAATAATTCTAACCTACGTGGCTCAGATCTGAAAGCAAATTTGCCCAGAATCCAGCACTCCTTCAGAATGTTTAACCTGAAATGCTTGCATCCCCTGCAGCACAATGGCCAAAAGACGTTCGGGATCTCCACAGTGTTGTCTCATTCCCTTTCTAGAAATGTTTAACCAGGGTAAACGATATAGTGCGGCATTTCTGCATGATGCCATGGATTCTGTTTCTCTTTTCCTTGTGCTGTGTAACTAAGGGGCACTGTAAGGGGCGCATAACTTAGAGACGAGAGGAGCTTTCTCCTCCACACTCTGACAGGAAATAAAAAGCTCCCAAAAAACTTGAGAGAAAAACAAACTTTGTGAATGACAAATAGGAGCAGTGCCAAAACAAAAGAGTTTCCTGCATCTAATCAAAAGGAAAAGGCAGTTTTTTGCTCATCCGTACCTTGTGTCTTCAAATGGCAAGAAACAAAACAAGGTAAGGAGTGCCCTTAATATTGTTAGGATTCTGGAGTTTACTGCCCATTGCAGAATTAATTCTTCTGAGTGCAGAGCTTTGGTTACAGTTTCCCTCTGCATTTTGTAGGTTGTCTTCTGTATAGCAGACTGAGCTCGTATTACAGCTTCTGTTTTGAATTCAGTTTAGAAACTTCAGATATCTAAAGAGATTGCTTAGGGACTATTCTAAACAAAAATGTAGATAAGTCTGGGTGATGAAGTACAAACCTGAGCCAAGCAGAGTGCAGGAAAGCCATGTTCGGCTTTTGCCAATGCATGTCAGTGCAGCCTTGTGCTTTCAGAAGTGTGCCTGGTCTAAATAGGCTGTGTAGAGGCTTCGTGAAGCGTAAATGATGGTAAGAGAATAAACCAAAATTTTATGCTTCTTGAGTTGCCCTTCTTTGCTTCACAGAATCAAATGACATAGAGAAAAAGAGTACAGAAATCACAGATCAGGATTTTATGTCTTTTTTATTTGAAAACATTGTTTTCATCAGGAAGTCTCCTGCAAATGGTGCCAGCACTGTTGGTGGGAAATGTGAACTAGCAGTTAGCACTCCCAAGTTACCTTCAGCGCTGTCCACTTGTTTTGATCATAGTGGAAATAGGACCCTTGGCTTCTGACCTTTGGTAGAAGCCCTAAGTTCTCTCCCCTAGATTTCTTATCGCTGATCATGTGGATCTGGTTTTCTACTTGCTATGAATGTTAGAGCTTGAAGAAAGCTTTGAGATAATGGGCTGTGGAAGACAGAAGAGTGAACCAGTTTCCTTCCTTGTTCTTCAGTTCAGACGATCCTTAGTTTGGACAACTGGAGGATGAAGATCCCAGGACATAATGAAAGAGTAAGTTTACTGTTTCATATGGATGCAGAAAGAAAGCCTGGTAGTCAGTGTTTTCATACTGAGGCAGAAACAAACAAAAAAAAGAATGTCACAGTAGGATGTATACACAGGACTCACTTGGATAAAATGTTTGTAATCTACCTCTGCACTGATCAGAAAAGCATTTCCCTGAATGCAGATCCTACCACATAGCAGAATAAATGCATAAACCAAAATGTGGATTAGTTTTTGCTTTGAAAAATGTTTGACTCAAACGGGGCCTGAGTGCTGCTCAGCTAGGTTTAGCTCAACTAAGTGCTGCTAGCAGGCCACTTGTGAAAAAGCATGGTGGCAGCCAAGGACCAATAGCTGAGAGCGATGGTGCAATGGAAAAGTTTGGAATGGTTTGGACCTCATAATTGTTCCCAGTTTCTTGAAGGATCTAAGTCACAGTAGAACTCTACAGGTATGTAGATGTAGATTTTTCTTACAGCAATTGATCTGGCAATGAAGGGAGTTTGATAAGATTTTCTGCAGACAGAGTTGTTGGCAGTCCATAAGCCTGATCATTAAAATGGAAACACGGTTAAAGTTTGTTTCCTCTATTGTCAGTTATTTTCAATAGAACTTCAAGTATACACCAGTAAAATTGCATGAGAGTAAGGCAACACAGATACTATAGACCTGTGTCAAGATCAATCAACCTCATGATTTCTCCTACCTAAATCTTAAGGAATGTTCCTTGAAGATCTTTATTTTCTATAGCACGTATTATAAAAGAAGTCAATGGGGTTCAGGGAGAAGCAATAGAGGAGAGGCTTTTAATATACTTCATTTTATGCTTTAAATTGTAATTCACATAAGTAATGAGTATGTTCCAACTAGAATGGTGGGAATGTTGCCTAGTGTTACTAACTAACACGTATTCAGTTCCGTAAGCCCCCCCACCACATAGAAGCTAATTGCAAGTGTTAGAGTACAGGAACACACTTAAGCTCCACTCCTGTGGGTTTGGGGAGAAACAACACATTTCAACATTCCTACTACAGTTTCCCTGGCAACGTACATAACAACAACTCACTAAAAACTGTGGGTTTCTGTTTTCTTAACCCTTAGAACATTGACTGAATGAATACTTCCTTGAGGAAACAGTTCAGTCAACCAGATATAGTCAAACACTCTTCAATCCATCAGTCCTTTTCTCCTTGAAAAAAACAAAAGCAGTTGAATTCCATGTCAAACTGATCTCCTCCCCTAGCATTAAAGAGTTTAACTCAAACAAATGTGCATACCATTAGCAAACCTCCCATAGAAATCTGCATGAAAAAAGAATTTAAAAAATCCCAAATATCAATCTGTAAGATCACTATAAAGTTCCTAGACATCAAAGGACACACAGAAAAATACACAATGAATTTTAAAAAGCACATAAATACTCTTAAGAGATGAAACAAAACAAAATTAGCATTTATGTATAGAACACAATATTTTCCTATCAGTTGTTATAACAGTGATAATGCCTATAGCAACTTTGATTCCTCTGAGAATTTCAAATACTTCATAAATATTAACTAATACCTTGAAATAATATATACACCATTGTTGTGAAATACATGAGATCTGCTCCAGAATTTGTTTCACTGCCCAATGAACTAGAATCTCTTGTGATGGTGTCGCATCTGCTTCTTAGCAGTGGCTGTTCCTATCATATAAAGGAACCACAGCTAAATGCATGTGCAGGGTGTTGGAAGTCACCAGACCTCATCTGAACCTCACAAAGAGCTGCTGTAGATTTTGGGTTGTCAATAGCAGGCAGAATTAATGAATGCACCTGGCAATAGTTCTTAGTGGCTGCAAGCATGACTGGTATTTTGTAGTTTATTTAAGATAATAGTCTGATCTCTTGTATTTTCCTCAGAACTCTGCTTTTATGAAAGCATTTAAGAACGATATCTCCTGGAAAGTTTTAGGCTGGAGTGGGGGGAGGTGGTGGCGGTGGTACAGCAGTTTTCTGAAGAGAGCCAGCCTTGTTTCCTCAGCATGCAAGAATTGACCTGATGAGGCTCTTAGAGAGCAAGAGAAAACCTATATCAAACATATGACTATTCCCAGTGCATTGGTGTGTACTTACTTACACAAAGAAAGAGTTGAAGGCTGCAAAACTAAATCATGGATCAAAAAGATGTCAGTGCACTTTGAAGCAATTACTTTTCATAACCCGGATTTTCTCCCTTTCTCTCCATAAGCTTTATTTTTTTTCTTAAAAGGAGTCGATGTGATGTTCCCTTAGATCTTCCATCTCATGATGAAAACCACTGCCTCATTTTGTAGCTTTGAACAGATACAAGAAAGAGTAAGTACACCTGCAAAATTGTTTAAAGTTCTTTAGCCAGAAACTTTTAATGCTCCATCACTATACCATTGCTTTCCATCCATGGAAAGAGTGTTCCCTTGCTGCTTTGCAGCAACTCCTACATAAATCACTGGGAAGCAGACTTTTCCCCTCTCCACCCTCAGGCTTAGTACACAACAGTTTGCTAAAGATTATGCAGCATCCTTACTAACGTGTGGTTGCCAGGGCATCCTTGTTCCCTAGCCAACTACTGTACTAAGGCTTCACTGGCAAACATCCAGCTGTGTTTTACTGAGGAACCTCTGCAGTAGTCAAGGGCATGTTTTCACAATTTACTGGAGAAGTCAGTCTGTTTGTTTCTTTTCTCCTAAAGACCCTAAGCATTTGGGAAGGCAGAAACTTTTTGCAGATGACTGTAAGACAGTGGATGTCTCTTCTCCCTTTTATCTAAAAAAAATAAAAATAAAAAAAATTCTTAGTGCAGTGGGCTTGGGTTTTGCATTAACCCAGCCATTATGGATCCTAGACATATCAGTGTGGCAGTGTCAGGACCAGCACAGGCACAGAGCCACACTGACATGGCGATACCTTCCACAGCTGTGCTCGTAACTGTTTAGATTTGTTCTGTGCAATGTGGAAGTTGCTTTCTTGGTTGGAAGGAGAGGGGGCATCCTAGCATGTGTTGCTGTTCATAGATACCTCATTTCTCTCAAGATTTTAGAGCATCACTGCAACACAAATCCCAGCTAACATTGTTTTTAATTTCAAATTTTCTTGGGCTTAATAGCACGTAAGATGGAACGAGTAAGATGACGCTATCTAGTGATGAAAACAGGCTTCATTTGCAATTTAATTGTGTTGGTGACACCCAGAGTTATTATGTCAGGGCTAATTCCAGGCTGCACTTCTGCTAGATGGCTTGAACAGCCTTCATTTACAGCTGACTGCAGGCTCCATGGTGCCAGCATCAGGCACAAACTGTTGCCATTGCAATAGCACATGTCCCTAGAGAGTCCCAGGCCAGCACATGTGCCAAAGCAACCAAGAGGGAGGGTCGCAGCAAAAGAACAGCTTGACCGATCTGTATTGCTTTTGCCATGGGTCTTCTGTTGACTAAAGCCTCCAGGCTGTCACTGCTATTGAATTTCTCAGTACTAGGAGACTTAACGATGTGTGCTGGTGACTTTATAGTACCATTCATGTAATAAGGGCAAGATAAAGAAAGTGGTGTGTGAGATATATGGAGTTTTCTATTCCTCCTTTCCCCAAAGTAGGAAAGGGTTCCACACATTAAAGAAATGATGATTTAGTCACAAAAACATCAATAAAAGATAGATGTCATTGCTTCAGCTGTCACTGGTACACCCAACAACTATTATCCATTGTCAATCCTTCATCTGAAAATTAATCCAATCTAACATATGCATGTACTAGAACCAGCAATGGGAATGGGCAAAGAAAGTTTCCATTTTTAGTCGCTTTATTTTGAAAGGGCAAGAAATAGAGCCCCGTGTTTAAGAGCAGGAGAGCTGCGCAAATTCAAATTTTGGACAGCTCTTTTTAAAACATTAGGCAATTTGTTATAATGGCATCAATACATCAAGCTACTAAATTGAGCGGTAACGTATAGTTAAATGTTGGCACTGCTTTTATCCATACTACTTAGGTGTTAGCTTACACTCTGGCTGTAGGATGGGAAGAGCCAAACAGGTTCTCTAGACAGTGGAGGTCAAGTCAAATTAAAGATCAGTTAATATTTAAGGCTTCTCCCTGCAGGATGGGTAAGCCTTGCTTAAATCATTATTCTGTGGCTTGCGAGCACAGCTACCAAGTACAGGACATTGTGGCATGATTCTATGAGATGTCAAGCACCTTCAGATGCAGCAGAAGCCAATGCCCTGTGTGGCGTATCTGAGTCATGAATAATGTGCCAGTAACAGTAAGTAACAGTCTTATTTTGAAAAGCCATACACCTATTTCAGTTGGTATGAGGACAGTTTCTGTACTCCTACAGGCTGAACATACCACCAGCAGCCACTAAATGAACAACGTGTTTGTCTCTCTGCATCATTTATTTATTTGTCTGGATATATAGGAAAGCTTAAGTCTGTAATGTTGGCAAACATAAACCTAATTCCTATGTGTAACGTGAAATAATCCCATGCTTCTGATTCACTGAAATGGAAAACTTAATTTCCCATTTCCTTTTCTAAATTTCCTCATTTTTAAGTGGAGGTAGGAGGAATGAAAGAGTACTTAAAATGATGACAGGTATTTTGCCTTTTATAGGTCATTGAAGCCTTGAGGTTCAAACCATAAACACTGAGACTCATCAATAAACTCCAAAATGCTTAGCCAGGGTAATTGAGCTTCAGGTAACTCAGGGTAGTGTTCACATTGTCTTCTGCAGGTATACAGATATATCCGAACAGTCAAGCGGATACGTTTAACTACTTTTTTGCTATTCTACAGTAACAGATGGCCCTGCTCTTCCAAGAAGCCTCTTTACCTTATTAGCCTAAAGCAAATCCTTTTCACTGCCTCCAACAAGCCACCTGGAACTGCTAGGAACTCCAGGAATGGCTCTTTCCCTCCCTTCCCTTTTCCTGATTTAGCTTTAGCTGAGGAAAGGAGGTGTTGCTCTGTTCAGGGTTTTTTTTGTAATTTTGTTGTTGTTGTTGTTGTTTGTAATACAGTACACAGAAGTGGAGCTTGCTTCTAAGGGCCAGAAATGTGGTAGATTTTCAGTATAGCCAACTTCTCTATGAGCCTACTCCACATAATATAAATTAAATATACTTTCTCCTCCTTTCTTCTCTAGTACGAAAAATGGGAAGGGAAAGGGCAGGGAAAAAGTTCTAGATGAGTGTCTTATTGTTTTCTACGTCCATCTCTTAACAGTCTGTTTCCTTTCAGTGTTGCTAGTTCTTGACTCGTTCCTGTTGTCGCAAAGATAGGTGTAAACAAGTTAGTGTCACGCACTGCATACCTCACATCAGATCTTCAGGTCTCATTTTCTCCGTGGAAGTAAGTGCTCAAAGAATTTGGTTTCTTTGCCTCTTGACTGCTTGGTTGCTAGTTTCTTTAGTTTGCTTTGCTTCCTTAATGAAATTGTCCGTGGGGACAGCCCAAGCGGGGTGACCTATAAGCACCTACTTTCACGTAGTCTCTACTCATGGACACATCTTACAAACAGGTGAAATATGCTTATTAAAAAAAAATTCTTGTCCTTTCCAACTGCTCCAGAAAATTTCTGAGATACCAATTCAATCAAAAAGGGAAAAAATGAAAGTGTAAAATACAAAACACAGCATAAATAACAAAGAATTAGAGAAGTAGGTCAGCAACATTCATTTGTGTGAATATACACATGATCACCGTGTGCCTATGGACATGTACACAGTATTGTGTATGTATTAAAACTGTGGTGCTAATGTTACAGAGACATCAAAATAATTAAAATTATCATGGGCTTTAGACAGAAAGGCACACACACACCAACTACATATTATTTATATATTCATCTTTTGGAGATCCATTAAAACATACAAATGAGGTCGATGCATGTGTTTGATCAGAAGCACTCAACAGTACTCTTTTTTTTTATCAGATACCTCAAAATTATTTCATGACTTGTTTTCTCAGTATGTGTTCTTTATGGCTTTTTACTTATTTATTTTGATAATACATGGGCCAGTAAATATAAGCTTTATCTCCAAAACTCTAGAGTTAAGCATCATCAGAGACACGAATGAGCTGTGAGCAAATGGGACTGAAGGAGGCCTCTTTGGCCCCCATTTCCAATTCCAGTGTACGTTCAGATGAGTGGAAAATGTTTGCTGCTAACCTCAATGCAGAGCTTCCAGTTCACTGCACAAGTGATGCACTTCCATAGACTTGATGACGTGGTCTGTGATCTATGAAAAGAGGAAGAGGGCACTGAGATGAACTCCAGATGCACCTATTTGTTATGCTGTGGTATCTTCAGGCCTGGCACTATGCAAAATTGCATTTCATAAGTCACTTTCTAGGCCATAGCACGAGACAGTAGCAGTGACATCGCTAAGCAGGCTGTCTTTGCAGAGAAAGGGTCACCTGCTTTCACAGTTTGTTAAACACTGAACTAAGCAGGAAGCTGTCTGGCATTGCAGGATAAGCCTTCTCCTCTAGTGAGTAAGTATGCAACAGAGATGAGTGAGAATATTTTTATCACGCGCCCATGCTTTTAAACAGGTTATTAGCACAGCAACAGCAGGGGGCAAAAGAAATGAATACTTGATTTGTTCATTAAAATCAAATACTTATTTACAGCTTAGATGATTAAACTCTGCATTTGGGAAAAAAAAAACCACAACAACAACAAAAACCACCTTTATTCTGCCTGCTTGATGTTAAATAGTAGAACAGCACAGAAATGAAAATATCCTGAAGTTCTATATCATATGCATTATCTTCACTGGTGAAGTGAGTGAGTGGAGAGGTGTGAAATTCCAGCAGAGAGAAACATACTGTTTTAAGAGGAAGTGCTGACATGCAAGCTACAATTAGACAAAAAATGACTGCTGACATTTAAAAGTCATTACAGAGAGGAAATTGTGAGTGTAATTATGTCATCATTGACACTGTTCAAGTGTGCTGATGCATTTTTGCTGATCAAAATCAAGTGTTTATATTTGTAAATAGAATGCACTTAGCAACTCTATCAATGGAAATGCTCTAGCCAAGAACTAAGGAAAATGTAGCCAAGTCACTTTGACAGAAACTTCTATTTTTCTTTTGCTTGATTTTCAGTATTTTGCTTTCAGAATCTTTCCTTGCTAACAAGATCATTTCTTGTTATTTATTAATTTGTGTGAGTGTTGTCTAGGTTTTGTTTATAAGTAAGTTGTTTGGTAGTGGGTTTTTTTTGTTTTGTTTTGTTTTGTTTTCCAGAATAGAGCAGAAGAGAAGGAGAAGGCCAAAGGTGTAACTTCCCAATATTTATTTTTCATCCAGCAGTGGTCAACAGTAGTTGACTACAGGATATAAAAGAATACTAAGAATGTACCAGCCACGCCAGTCTTTTAGCTTCCAAAATCTGCTGCTCGGGGACTTCGCAGACTGTTCATAAACAGCAGAATAATCAAGTCTTTCTGACTGGCTTTAGAAATAGTCTGCTACTGGAGTCAGTACAAATGGAAACATGGTGTCAGCAGGTGGTAAAATATGTAAATGTTATCATTTACTTTGAGGAGTTTGTTGACTGTGCTAATACTGAAGTCTTGGCTCTGCATTATTTATCACAGTTCTGCTTTAAGCACTGTCAAAAATCCTTTACCTATGACATATTATCACTCAATGACAGAGAAAAACGACCAATCTACGATACATACAAATGCTCCGTTCAATGTGAAAAAAATATGTGAAAATGTGTATATAATTGATTCCCAAAACTTGTTTTTTTATCTCAGAGATGTGGGAGATTATGTATAAATACATTTTATAAATGTGGAAGCAGAAGTGTTTACAAAGGTTCTTGAGGGGAGTAAGAAAAGGTCTTGGCTTCTGAAATGAAATGTCCACAGTACAACCTGTCTACAAATGCTAGTCCTCCTGAGGATGGCATTTTGTTCACACTATTCTGGAACATGTTTATGTCAAAATTTAAGAAAAAGACTAAAAGCATGAACAAAGGACACTTAATAATGAGGCACTCCACTTTATGAGCACATTATATTTGAAGGGTATAGCACAAATAGAAACATGAATATTGAATGTCAACTATCCTAGTTAAAACTGTTCATCAGCCTCTGTCTTTTCAGTTCTAAAATTCCCATTGTTATTTCTTTGTTAATTTTACAAGAAATATAAGCATTGGCTTGTCTTCACTTTTCCCTCTCTATTTTTTTTCCAGTCCTTTCTTTATCGACTTTGCCCCTTGGGAATGGAGTTCTTTACAATTCACCTATTAGTTTGCTGGCTGTCATCCTGCAGCCAGTTGTGGGTTTTTTTTTTTTATTGTTGCTGTTTTTTGTTTTGGGGGTTTGTTGTTTTTCTTTTGACATAGGGTCCATTGGTTTCCATCAGCGTCCTTGTTTCCTAGATGTCAAAACATATATCCAGTCAAATTTTGTTACCAGAATTATGTCAAGCAGCTCTATAGTCACCACATCAGCAAAAAAGCTGCTTGGATGAATACTGTAATTCATTTTTAGAGTGATAAAAATGTCCATGTCAAATAACAGAAGTCTTTGGTAGAAATCAGTAGTTAAGGAACAACTTACTTACAGTGGGTGTCCTGGGAGAGACTGATCCCACTGATAAATTGAATGACTGCATATTACAGAAGTGAGTGCTGTAGAAATACACCCATAAAAGAGCGGGTCACAGAAATAGTTGTGCAGAGCACAGTTCAGGTAATATGACAAACTTGTACCAGCACACAGATCTGCATGCTGCATCTAATTAAGAGAAATGCATCATCAGTTCTTAGTTTCACTCAGAAAGCAGAATTGGAAGGAGCTGTGAGTTCTGGTGCCTCTCAACAAAGAGTTAAATCTACATGTAACTTTTCTTTTAGCTTTAATTATTACTATGTTTTGTGGGTGATTTTATTTTATGCTTTCTTTTTTTTTTTTAATTAATACATGGGCATTCCACAATCTCTTTAAGAAGTTATATCCATCTTCCCTTCCCAGAGTCCTCTACCTTGAAGTCTAACTTGGATCTTATTAGACATCAACTCATCAAATACCTATCCTGCTTTTGGCAGGATGAATCTTCGACTTTTTGAGCTTAGGCCGTAACAGAGCTTCTAGCCTCTGTTACTCAGTAGTTTACATTTTCCGTCCTTCACCTGACAAGTACAGTTTTTGTCTCAGAGTATTGCTGGGTGCTTTGTATGAAGCAGAAGGAAACAAGCACTTGGCCAAATGAAACTGCTTCAGCACCAAAATTAGAAGAAACACTGTAAGCATTTAAAAAAAGCAATCTCTTGGAAACTGGAGAGTGTCTCCTTGTATTGCACGCATTCCACTATATTCCATATAGTTTATGCTTTCATTACAAAATAATTTCTCAATCTCATATTTGCATAATGCAAGCCATGAGCTGCTGATCTGGTAACCTAATTATGTAAGCTATTGTATTTCCATTCAAAGGTCCATTCAAAGCAACCACAGAAAACAGCAACAATAAAACCATTCCCAAACCGACCAACCTAACAAAGCAACAACAATCTATTTTGCTTTCCTCAGAGCATTCACCAAAGCAAGGTGTGAACTTCAGAAGTTACACAAAGACTAGGAAATGCCAGCACTGAAAGGCAGCTGCAGTATTGCTATTCTTACAATATTTATTATTACCAGCACTAGTGCTAATAGCAAGTATAGTGACGGTGTTCAGAAGAGTGATTCTATGGAAGTACTTTGGCTTTAGCAGTAGGAGAGATCATGTGATAGCTATAGTAATCAACGCAATTTCAATGAAGTGGAATGACCTATCTTGTCAGCTTGCAGATAAGGATCAAATTTTAAGACCTTTAACATCCATTGTGAATTATTATCCATCCAGGTTGTCTTTTCTCCACACTATGCTAAGGCAGGGGATTTACCAACACACCTAAACAGCAGTAACAGAAATGGGTATAATACGACTAATTATTCCATATTCCTTTCTAGTCTGAAAGGCTTCAGTTGTGACTGCAACAAAGACAGACTGTCATATAGACTGCCATAGATGACACTGTTGGTCAGTCTCAAAATCTTTTCAAATCTTTCAATTCTGTGAATTGGAAGAAATATGCTATTTCTGCTGTACAGTGTGTGAAATGATCTTATGACCAAGGCGTGCATGAAAACATGCAGCAACAAGTCTGGAGACCAAGCTGGATAAAATAAGAACAGTTTAAATGGAATAACATGCTTTATCAACTAAATATTTTCATCTGTAAAAGAAATTCTCTTCCCCCACAGTCAAGTCTAATCCTGAAGATCAGCAAATCTGAAAATGTGGGAGCAGAACAACAACCAACAAAAACAAAATGGTAAGAATGGGAAAGATGCTATCCAAATGTTATAGTTAAAACATTTTTGCTTTTGAAAGTATTGTTAATTTGCATTATTATTTGCTCAGGTTTCATTTGTTAATTTTTAATTGGTATATCTGTGAAATCAGTTGTGCTATGTGTAAACCTGAATTACACTGTTTGTTGGGATGCCTTTATGAATGCTTTGCGATGTCTCAAATCAAAGAAACGTGTTTTTAGAGTTAATCAGAGCTGATGACACAATATAATACATTGTCAGAGCATTTTGATAATAGTGAAATAATTAATAATAACCTTTTAAGTAAAGAGTTTTAAACAATTAAAAAAATAGAGCAGGTTGAGGATTTAATATGATTTTAGTACTTCTTGCAGCAATTGCTTCTGACATGAGTCACAAGTGATGTCACGCGAAGACGCGGACCATGGCAAAGCTGCAGTAGGTGAATGAGCTTCTTTAGAACATGTTTACCACTGGTAAGGGGATGGGACACCCAAGACCTTTTACAGTCCCAGTTCTGGTTGTCTTGAAAAGTTCCTTTCCTTTCCAGTTTACACGGAAGAAAGGAGCAGTGTGCCCTTCTTATACGCCACTTCAGACATGAAAGTTTGTATAGTACTTCAGTATGATTCTGGAAGCTGATTTATGTACTGTCTTGTGTCTATTTTAATACCAGGCTCTTGCTTACCATACCTTGAAACACCGAGCCAAATTCCCACCAGAGCCACATTAAATTGGCAGTTCTTCTTGGGCAGCTAAGTCTAAGGAGTAGGTGAAATTTAAAATTATGAAAGGAAAGACAAATAAATAAGAAGGTCTCAAATAAATTAAAAATACATACACACACACACACACATATATATTTATATCAGTATTTCAAATACAGAATTGAAGAAAGTTCACTGATAATGTAAAGAATTCACCTGCATCTTTCTTTTTCTCTTAAGAAAATGCCTAATTTCTTGCTGAGAAGTCTCCTCACAGGAAAGATCCACCATCCCTACAGTGTTACTGGCTGGGTGATGCAGTGCTTTAGTTCACTGCAGCTGAACAGGAGGTTTTAGAAAACCTTTTCAAAACAGTGTAAAATAAGTAGGAGCATGCCATAGGTACACAGCTTGATTCTGGAAGGTAACTTACAAGCCCTGCAGCTGAAGTTTTCAAAATATGCTTTCAAAATAAGAAGTTCTCACTAACTGCCTCTTGAAAGAGTAAACAACCAAAGCCACTTTGAGCTTTGCTTTGTGCTTCATTTGCAATAAGGTTATCTGACCCAGCCTCACACTTCCCAGCCTCTAACTCTGTAACAGGTCACTACAGCATAGTGTTACATGCTATAACCTTGCTCTGCCAGGCACGCTTAATGTGGTCACAGCTTGATTTCTTGTGGTGTGCTGGGATTCCTGGCCAAATTTCATTGCTAACAGGGGAAGAAGTCAACCTGAAAAATAGTATTTCCAGTGCAAGAAAAGGAAGACAGAGTTGCTTTTCATATTTGTGTGTATATATATATATATATATATATATATAGACATACACATACACAAGTGTATATATATGTGTGTGTGTGTGTGTATTATTCTCACAAGGTGAAGGCTCCTTTATGTTGTATTTAAGGCTTACAGTGTTCTGAGAGTAAAGTAACCATTCCCCTTGTCAGAGAGCTTCAACTCAGACAGTCAGTTCAGTATGGGAAAGCCAGGTGAGCCATTTGAGATGTGCGATCTTTCAGCTGCACAGCATCCCATTCATCATATGCTTCAGAAATGCAATGTGTAACATTGGGAAAAACAGAAGCTGCAAATTAAAAAAAAAAAAAATTCAATTAGCACAAAAGCCCATATATGAAAAAAACCTGAGTATATCCACTACATGTTGGCATTTTAAGTTCCTAAAGGTGTTCCCCTGCCTCCTTTGGGGTGATTGCAGAGCTAGAACATTCTTTATATTAGGATGAGAGGACAGGAGTCTTCTACTATCCTAAGGAGGCAGTGATAATTTTGCAGGACACTGTGGGATTCAAAGTGCACAAGGTAGCACTAAACACAAAGTGTGCTTTAAATCCTTATCCCCACACCCTTGCCCCACCAAAAATCTCAGATATGACAAGCCTCAATCTTAGGAAAGAGCTTGTATAGTTTGCAAATAGTTTCCATCCTGGAAGAAGACGCACTCAACAGAATTTAAACAATGCACATTGCAATCTCAGTTACAGTGCCATAAATTAGGATCAATTCCACTGAGGTCAGCACAGTTATGTCAGTATGAGACCCGAGGTCTGAAGCCAATTAAAACCAAAGGAGTTAATTCTCCTCTACTTCACCATAACTCAGAGCAGAATACAGCCCCTAGCTTTCAGTTGACCTCAGTCCATGTGGTGGGCCAAATCTGTCTTTGAATTTCAAGAGAATAGATGTTGAGAAACTGATTTTTTTGGGAACTATTCCTAATTACAGTAGTGCAGCTTTTGGCCCAGAGACTATTCAGTGTCCAGACATTGAGCAGCAGCCAGCAGTTGAGATCTCATCATGCTTTGGCCAAAGTGGAGTGGAACATTCGGAGTGCAGCCTGCAAAAGCATTTCTTTGGGATTTGGAGGTACTGCAGGTCAGGCCTATTTTTTATCATAATTATTTCTCACATGGGTGAGAGCAGTAATTCCAGAAATAAAGTGGACATGTGGAATGGACTCATCTACCTAGTTCCTCTGCCACCCCCAGGAATATTTCTTGACTTGTTAACTACTGGAACTTGATCCTCATGTAATACAGAAAAAGTGTAACAGTGATAGCAACGACCTTAGTAAAGTGCAAGCTGTGAATAGCCCTGGTGAAGTTGAGCAGCCCGAAAAGAGAAGACTGTTGGTATGCCAGCTGCTTACTTTCAATGCAGGTGAATAGCTTTTAGAAATATTTAAGCAAGTTGGAGCATACCCAACTTCAATCTTCATTAATGAGAAAAGACGAAGAAAGGCAGTAAATCAGAAGTGCAATAACTTCATTTACTAACATTTATCAAAGATTCTTCCTTGAAAGCTTTCTCAAGTGTCTCTATAGGATGAGTACTCCTCAAGTTTCCTCCTTGACTGAATACACATGAATTTCCACTGCATGCCTCCTAAAACTAGACCATATCTTTCCAGACAGGAGGAAGAAGTACATGGAGATTCTGCCTTGTGTCTGAGAAACTTCAGTACTGCCCGGGTGTCACTAGCATTACTTAGCACATTTTTTGTCCTCCCCCCGCCCCTTCCCCCCAGGGGTCGTTTTCTGGTTACTCAATGTAAGCAGCACCAAGGAAGTTTGAAAGACTGCTCCTCAATCTTTATCAATTTACACTTCTCAGACTATGATGAAGTTGTAATCTACAGCTATTCTTATGAGGTCATCTCAGCTCTTTGAATGTTCAAAAACAGCAACTGCAAAATTAAGAAAACTTAAGTTTTTCATTCTTTTTGTCTATTCATTCTAGCTAACAGCTACAGAAACACTGGAGCAAGGCATACAGTTTACATTAACACTCAGGGAGGAAGAAGACTGACCTACTTGAAGGAGAGGAGAAAACAGCGCCAGCTGAAGGATCTGGGGACTGTCCGCCACCGCTTCTGCCAGATGGGTGAAAGCTGTGTCCTTAATGCAGTGGCTCCACGCTGCTGGGTGCTTGCCCTTACAGCAGTAATTATGAAGGAGAAATGTAGATGTATACAATCAATTCCCTATTAAGCATCCTCTCCTGTTATTTAACGTTGAACTGATGCAGAGCTTAATGACTCACTGCTTTCTGACAAATAATAAATATACCACACAGAGGCATTCCAGAGGCATTGGGACTCCTCCTGAATTTGAATGGAATTTAACAAATAGATCCAAATGAAACAATGCAGAGAAAGAAAAATGAAATGTCAAAACACCTCATTTTAGTATTTTCAAAATGGTGCGTTTCATTTTAGAACTGCCAAAACACTTCAATTTCAAAACGAAGACTTTTAGCTGTCCATTTTGAATTTGGCCTAGATTTAAAAAGAAAAAAGCTTTAAAATGTGTGAAATGGCCCAAGACCAAAAATGAAGCTGTTCTTTGAAGCTGAACTAAATATTTTGGATTGAACAAAAAAAAGATACTTTTCCTGATGAGAATTATTTTTTGTTTTGCCAAGAATTTATTTTTTTTAAATCTAGATTTGACCAAAACCAAAATACAATTCTCAAAAAAATATATAATTGTTAGAACAATTGACCAAAATGTCATGCATTATGAAGCTCCAGCTCTAGGTTACCCAGTGTGTCAGTACCTCTTGGAGTTTAAACAGACCAGTCAGGCCCATTGCTTTCCAAATGCTATTAGAGCTTATTAATTTATTTTTAATTGGAAAAGCTCAAGGGAATTCTTTTTAGAATGGTAAAATAACAGAGGTTCCATCTGATAACTACTACTCAGAAATACTTATCTAGCTGTGCACATGGTAGGGTTAGGTGCTTCAGGACATCTCTGCTTTCTGCGGTGCTGCATTGGAATGAGAATCCTACCTCACCTGATCGTGGAGCCCTGGCTGCCCGAGCATCCACACTGCCCCAGCCTGCCTGTGCTCGGGCCCCAAGTCCTGCATGTGGCGAAGAGGGAGAAATCAGCTCACATCCAGATTCTGCTTCACAGCAGCATTGCTGCCACGTGCTTCAGCCATTTGGCCACATAAACTCCTGTTCCTACTTGAACGCAGTCCTGTAAAGCAACAAAGATGTGGCACTTGTCAGTCTGGTAACAAAGAGCATGGAAATGAAGCACCAAACTGCCATCCTCCCAAGAGGTGCAGCAGCAGCACTCCACGTCGGTACTTTCAGCCAGAAATATTTGGCTTGCAGGTGTTTGGCTTTCTGATGAATAGCCCTGATTTTCTACAGAAAGCAGATACTTTTTTTCTGGAAAAAAATATTCTCACAAAATCCAATTTTCCCTTTAAAGAACAGATGGCAATGGAAAATTTTTACCCTATAAGATGTAGCAACATGTGTGATTTTTCTTCTCCCCAAAAGTTCCTTTCTGCATATCTACTGACTTGCCTTGCTACAGAAAATTGCACAAAATCTTGCTGGCTCTGAGCCTAAAACTTGCCCACTTTCCCAAGCTCTATCAACAGAGTTATTAAAGAAAGATGTTTCCTCACTGTTTCTTATTTTCTGAGCTCATTACAGAAGGACAACCTACCTCTGTACTGCATGTCACTGGATATGATGGCCGTGGTCCCGTGCCAGCCAGCTGAAAAAAAGGCTGCTCATAAGAACCCGCAGAAACAAAGGACACCGAACAGGTCACCACGAAAGAGCAGTTAAGTCTTGTACCTATCTGAGAGGCATAAAATCATCAGCAAAACTTTAGTTACCAACAGACGTGTGCAGGTTTCCTAGAAGGCTTTTTCTTACCTGGTTCCAAAAGGAAAAAACAAAGACAACTGTAAAAGCAATTCATCTATGTTCTGAATTTGTTATGATTCAGTCAGCAAAAGAAAGAAAATCCATGGTCAGAGATCACCCTCTCCCCACTTCTATCACAACGGGTTACCATCCTTAATTTTACCCAACTGTGTCATATTGTGACCAAATATTGGAGGCTTGATCCTTAACTTTGAAGTTTTTCTCTTTTATGGAATTAAGCCAGAACCACAAAATTTTTGAAAACCCAGTGCTTGACTGAATTGAATGCAGTTTCCTCTGTGAAACTAAAACCAAACAGAAAGCTTCTACCCTTCCAAATGGATGTTTTTTAAATTGTCTTTGACCCTCTTTCTTTGTATTTGCATTGGCTCTGGTTGTTTGATTAAAACTGTAGGACGCCAATTCAAAAGAGTATTTTTGAAAGACAAATAAGGAAACTTTGATAATTTTTCTTCAGATATCTATCTCCTGTAATTTTGTATAAACGCTTTCCAGTTTTGGCTTGACATTCTTACACACTTCAGGAATATCTGAAAGTTAATTCAAGAAATACTTTACTTTGGCCCTGCTTTATAGTATTTTGATCTGTCAGTATTAATTGAATTTAAGTATTCTCTTTAGGAATATTTTATATAAAATAGATTTTGGAGTTCAAAATCAAATATACATATGCACACGTATAAATATGTGTATACATTTATATATGCAGCCTTCAGCAATTATATATAAAGTTACAATGCGTTCAACTAGCCAAATACAATAAACAAGTCATTCATTATTTTAAAATCCTATTGACCTTAGCAATAACTTTTCCTGAAAAAAGAATGCAGACTCTAGCAACAGCAGAACTTAGTGAAGTTTCACAAAATATTTTAACAGAGCTATGACTAATTCAAAAGAACTTCTCAGAGGGAGGTTTCAGTGGCTTATATGGAGGAAGGGAAATTTCATATCAATAAATATGGTGGCATCTGCCAGATAAAATGTTTTAATAATCCTCTGGGTGTGACTTCCCTCCCACTAATGTGTTGGACAGTTTAGATTAACACCATATGCCTGTTAAAAGAATGAGTTGGAAACCAGTGTAAATAATGAGAGTTCATTTCACAGCATTGTTTTCCCGGCATTCCCAGTATCCCTATGCTAAGGATCACTGACGGTATGGACAGGATGATGAAAGAGGGGGAAAAGCCACAGGGACAGGTGGAAGCATGGAGCCAACAGAACTAGGAAGAGGAGGAGGAAAAGAGAGGCAAAGAGAGAGCTAGTGGGAAATTATGGGGACTGAGGGACATGTTAAGGTTTTGGTAGAATAAGTAGACAAGGGGTATTGTCTTGCATCACTGAGGATATGGTGGTTTTCAAAAGTGGCGGCATTAAGCCAGAAAGGGGAATGGGTCTTGTAAAAAATGTGGTGAAGAGGATGGGTAGGATAAATTATCTCTGCATCTAGAGATATACAGGTGATGCCATTCACCATCACAGGTAATGACATCACCTCCAGGAGGGAGAGCTGGTGTGAAAGAGGAATCAGGCAAGAAGAAGCTGCCATGCTGAAATTACAAAGTGATGTAGCAAGGCAGTGACATTACAAATTTACACATTCAAGTCATGGCTGCAAGATTTCCAAAGGCAACTTACTCTTATTTCGATTGCCATCTTCCTGATGTCAGCTGGGCTGTTTCTGTAGTGAAGGTAAGGAAGACACCTCAATCTGCGTGCTCCTCTGTTCTCTCCTCAGAGCATAGAGGCTCGCCTAACAAAAATAGCATCCATAAAAATGATTCACACTCAGTCAATCAATATTTCAAAAAAGAATAAGAAGTGACCTTCACTATAATACGTAAACTAATTTGGAATAGGTAAGAAGAAATAATGTTTGATTCTAAATTTTAATCAGTTTTCTTTGTATTACTCTTGTTTACAAGGTAAACTCTGCTCTTGCTCTGCAACTCTTCAATGACTGGATAAAAAATAAAGGGAAGCATTAAATGCTGGTCAGGCAGAGGACTCTGAGCTTTTGGTTACCAGACAAAGAAAATAAGTAAGTAAAATCAGAATATGTATCTCTTTGTTTAGAAAGTGCAGAGGTAATGTTTCCAAGAAATATTTGTATCTGACAGTCTTAACCAACGACTTTGGTCCCAGTGACTGTCAGGCACGAAACACAGTTTGTCCCCCAAATAATATTATGTCTTTTTAAAAGTGCACAGACATTTGCATACAGAATGCAAAAAAGAACTGTACTTCAATAGTAAAAGAATTAGAGAATATAACAGATCTTACTCAAAGGAGTGGTTCCATTTACGTCAATGGAATAATTAGCTGCGATAAGAGTTTAGAGGATCAAGCCTGTGTAGCAGCCATCTGTGCTCCTTAGGTTTTATCCTCAGATAACATTATTCCCTAGCAACCAAAAGAAAATGCCACGCTGACAGGTAACCCAACCTATTTCCAAACAGCGTGTCAAGTCACTGACTGCTTGGGTGCGACATTTGACTGCAATTGCTTTCACACTTTGATTTATTCTGCTACTCTCATCGGTGCCCTGCTTCCCCTGCGCAAATTCCTGCAGACACATTAGCATGGAGACTGTCACACTGCTCATCTACTTGGCACAGCTGAGCTCCCAGCTATTCAGCCAACACCCTGAGACTAACCCCAACCAAGGTGGCAGCTCTACATGCTACCTTCTACATTCAAAAATGTGACCAGTCAGCCCTTACCCACTGTTGCAGCTACCACAGCAGCCACTAAAAACCTGCTAATTGTTACTGTGAAAATGTCTTTATTAAGACAATATATTGAATCTTCATTGAATATTTAAAAGTTATGCAAAATAACCTTCACTACAGTATAATATTACTGTTATTAATACACTTTAAAAAATGAATAAAAGTCACTAATTTTCCCTAACTTGTTTCTGATCAAAATACTGCAAAATCCCAGTGTAGTTGTGCATTTGTGTCTGGTAGAATGTGTCAAGCTTTTTTAAATTTTATTTTTCACTTGTTTAACTTGCAAATCAGAGTGGTCTTTTACTAATACCAAAGAGAAAACCCCTCCTTTTGCAATGAGCAGCACAGAGGGAACATGAGAAAGCCTATCAGCAACCTCTACCAAAACATACTTGAGGTCAGCATCATAGCATGCAGCTTGTTACCTATCTTTGCTACCCTTTCCCAGGGCCTTATCTTATGGAGCCTCATGTCTGATGAGGTGGGATAGGACTTCAAAATAATCAGTTGATTCTTCTCAGTCAGAGCAAGAGCTTCTTTCCCAGCTGAGTGCCTCAAGCACCTGGTTATGGATCCTGGACTGACAGACAGGCTCTTTTCCTGTTAAGGGTGTTTTAACCTGATCTGAATTGCTAAAGAGTCACTGACCCAGATAAAGACATGCTGCCAACCTGTTTGTGCTGGCTAAGGCACTCCCTGGCATCTGTGAAACTGTGATTCAAATATCTGTTCCAGGGTGAAGTGGAGAACATTTCAGGCACAGAAAGTGAGAGAGGCAAAGCAGCAAGGAACTGACTCCTGTCTCTCAGGAGCTTCCACTTGAGTAAGGGTAACTTAGGAATGTATTAGCTGATGGTCAGCTTTAAGGACTGATCCAAAAGGACCACAAGAAAACAATACAACAGTTATTCATGCAGGTGTACTCTGAATTCTCAGCAGTGTCGTGCTGACATGAATCTTCATCTCTTGCAGAAGGATTCCTGCCACTTCCCAGTAGTGCTGCTTCCTAAGATGACTAAAGTAAAAGTTCACCAAGGAAGGGAATTGGCCAACAGGAGACTAAAGTGAAAACAGACCATCAGCCAATGCAAGTCTGTACAGTCAACAACTCCAGCCAGCAAGTCTGCCAAGTTTGGGAAGAAATACAGTGATTAGTTTCTGGATTCTTTTTAGTGTTACTGTAACATTAGCACAAGATTTCAATGATTTCAAGTAGCTTCTGATTAGCATAAGTAAAAGGTTAGCACATAAGTGTGTTGCTGTAAATCTTCACAAGTCAGCATTGCAGCATTCTTCCTATTGCCTTTTATGGCCAATATGATGCAGCACGCAGGGCGTGCTGTTGAAATGAGATACTTCAAAGTCTGCGTATGCACACTGTGACTGAGCTTTCACTACCATGTCCCTGTAGTACTCACAAAGGAAATAAAACACTAGGAAATAATAACTTTGACTTTCAGAGAAAGAAAGGTAGCAGGAAACCATGAAGTTTCACTAGAATTGGATGTCAGACCTAGTGCTGTGTAAAACTCACAGCTTTGGCTTGTCTATGCTTTAGGAAGCATTGTCAGTAGGATGGTTGGCTTTGCCTGATTTGCCACCAGTGAATTTCAGATTTAAGTTTGTTGGAAAAATCAGAGCTAGTGCTGAAACTAGGCAAACTTCGCCATGTCTTTTCCCTACCACGTTGTCATTACAGTTAATTTCCTGCTGCCTCTGACAATATAGGGCAGCAGATGAGCAAAAAAGCAAGACGACCTAGCACTGATTTAATGTGACCTGCTGCCACAGTATTTCCAGGGTTATCTGCCTGTGCTGGAGCACATAGACAAGATTTCTTAGGTTCTGAAAAGATGAAGGACTCACATGGTTGGTGCGATCTTGAAAGCTGCAGATCTATTGCCAGCAGCTGTAATTTTTGCTTTGCATTCCTCCAGTCTGCCCAACAGTATGCCACAGTAATCACCTGGAGTTAGCTGGGATAGAATTACCTGTGCACTCTAATGGAAGTTGCAATAAAATTTAAAAAAATTAAGTTTGTTTTACTTAAGCTGTTCCTTGCTGTAGAAACTCATGTAAGCATTTAAACCAGAGTAATGTTGGATCACATTGTGTCTGAATCCAATGAAATTACCATGAATTGCCCTCTCGCTGCCTTGAACTGTTTTAAGTCCTTTTGGCTTCTGTGTCTAGAAAATGTTTTCTCAAAAACTCCTGTTCTGGCCCTGCAGGTCAGGAGTGTGATTGGAGACCGTCACAAGTGAAATATGATGACTGGTGTGATGTAGCGTTCTGATGTGTCAGGTAGGTTCAGCATGTCTTCTAGAATAATTTAGCACTCCACGTGCACATTAGCACAATTAAATCCTGAAGAGGAGGGTTCTGCCTTCCCAACATAGACCTTTGTTCCAACCATTCTTCACATCTCACGTTCGCAACTCTGTATGACCAAGAGCATGTTTTTGGAAGAACATTCTGTCTCCCAGTTGTTGCCCATGAACAAGTACTGTGGTTACCAGCCTGCCACAGCAGCTTCAGTAACTAAAGCAATTTCAAAATATCATGCTACTTTTTTCAAATGACTGTATCATGCATTTGGCTTGTGCAGAAAGTACTGATCAGTGAGAAATGTAGCCACTAGAAAGAACATTTTTAAAAAAAAGCATTTATATTTCCTAAGAATTAACAAAAGACATTTTCCTGTATCTATAAACAACACAGTGAAGTTGAATAAGGTATTGTGCACGTAATGAAGTCAAAATCTCATTGAAAAATTAGCATGAAAATTCAACTTTATCAAATCATTCATATTCCAGGTTTTCTGTGGAAGGCAGAATAGGCTTTAAGATGTATCATTAGAGAGTAACTATTATTCATCTCTTGTTCTGAACATTAAAACTGAAAGATCTACACAAATCAACAAGTTTTCCTATTTCTTTTCAGCAGAAACTAAATCCATCGGTTATATTAGATATGAATTGTTTTCCTGGCCACTTACCAGCAGTATGGAGAGCAATTCAAATCATATTTCCATGACCATTTAGTAGCTAAATCTGTTGGCTGCAGATTATCTGCCAAGACGACATTGTTTATACAAACAAAATATACATTATTATCATCTATGGAACAGACTAGGTTACATTTATCTCTATGTTAATATCACCTTTCACAATACTGGAACAAAGCATCTTCCACAAGCAGTTGCTTCAGCAATTAATTCACCCCTGTTGCTGACTTTGAAAGTCTATGTTTCTTGGATAACGGGCAGTAGCTACCTGTAGCTTTCTCTACTATTATTACAGCAGTAAGAATTGATAAGTACTGGAAATGCAGTTCAAATATAGTACTACTTTCTATCTTATCCATTCTAGTCATACAGACAGGATAGATTTATTCTGTCTGATCTTCCCAAGGATATTTATTTCCTATTGATATTATCCTGGTGGGCATAAGAAGTAATTGCAGTTGCATTTGTTCTGCAATAGTAATTTCTTTATTTATTGTCCCTTTTTTACTCCAGATTGAGAATGGAGCTTGCAAGATCCTAGCAAAGCAATACTGTAGCACCACAGTAGACATCAAATCTGCATGATGAGAGAAATAGGGAACAGAAATAGTTGTGTGTTGGAAGTTGACTAAGGAAAGAAGTAGAGTTAAACACTGAGAACTATAAAACTTACTTTGAGAGCTTAGTTACTTCTATAAGAAAACACCGAGTCTCTTTGTATGTGAATGTCTGCTTTCCACCAAGGCCTTGGCAAAGTAAGTTGCATGCTTTACATCAACTCTTCTGTTTCCTCCTCACAAGTCATGCGCTACATCTATTTCCAATGGCCTGACAGTTGTGCTGTAGGCACCCAGGATCCCTGTGTTTCTTCAGAGCAGTAGTGTTAAGTATGAGGGACCTCTACCACTTTCCAGCAGAAGGAAGCTGGCTCTGCTAGAGCGGTACCATGAAGCCTGAAGAATTTCTCAGCTAGTGCAAGAGTACAGTAAGTAGTTAGCTAGACACGCTAATCTCAATTTGTGTGTTACCTTTTCTTCACAGCAGTGGTAAACCAGGTGGAGTATGTCCAAACCAAGATAGGTCCCAAACTCAAACACAAATGGGGCAGCACAGTGGTGGGGAGCCCTTCCCGATAATGTTAACACCAAGGCATTGTGGTGAAGGCCACAGGGACATACTAAATGATTTCTTAGTGTTCAGTGACATTTTTACTTCATAGTATTCAGGACTCAGTTAAAACTCCCTGGCTCAAGGCTAAATTGTGGGGGAAGATACAACTTATTCCAGAAGTGGTGGTGAAAATCATTGCTCTTGAGCAATAGAATATCCCAGTTATGGCTTCCAGAGGTTCCAGGATAACTCTATTTAATTGTGAAAGTTTAGTTTGCCATTAGAAAAAGTGGTTTGCATATCAGCACAACTCTGCAGCTCCTTGTTCAGGTGCAAGTGAAGGACTTCCTATAACGGATCTATCATTGCAGCTGGTAGGGACAGGATCCAGCGAGCTGCAGGACTGAGTCTTTCATACAGAAATATTACGAAGTGCCCAGTCTCACTGTCCCTTTCCCCATCACCATGACAGTAGCTGGGGAACACACAATTTGAGTTGGTACTTGAAAATGTGACTAATTGGTGTCAATAATAATTTAAAAATAGGTTAATTGAATATATGATAGGAATGGAAAATAGGATTAGAGATGATACTTAGACCAGAAAGTCTTTTTCAGGCTGTGGAAAGAAACAGAACACAGTTATTTTTCCTCATGTCCTAAATGTCGTCTCTAATCTTGTTTTCTATTTCTAGTGTATATTATACTGCTTTGCTAGTGCCACTATAGCTAAAGTGGTGCCAGTGTTTCCATTATAAACCCCTGTTTTCAGAGGTTTGTAACTCAACCATAAAAATTTTGCTCCGGACTGAAACTCAGCAAACAAGTTACAGGACTAGAATATGTTGAATTTTTAATTACTATATATATATATTTTTAAGTTTGTAATTTAAAACCAAAAATTTTGAAAGCCTAGGAACACACAATGTATAGCACTAGAATGACTCCGAAGTACTGTTAACACCTTATTAGGATAATTATAAGCTTAAGAAAAAAAAAAATGACAACATTCAAATAGAGATCCACTCCAGTGGAATCTTCTCTTTTTTGCAATAAAAGGAATGAGTAGTTACGCAACCAGAGCAATCATTTGAGTTTAAAATTGTTTGCAAATATTTATTGGAATGGTTCATTAATCTCTATGTTACAAAGGCTCCCAAGTACATATGCACATAATGAAATGCAACAACACTACAACACAGACAAGTCAGTCAGTAATGAACTTTTAGAAAACTTCATAAATATAGTTACACGGGCCAATAATCTGCAAGCTTTTTTTTTCCCCCCACATAAAAAGGCTCTCTGTTTAGCTAAGAAAACCTTATTCATGCAGAAATAATCAGATACGGTTCATCTGTCTTTCCTTTTTCCGTGCGTTGTAATGAAAGAGTTGTGTATAAAGTTTGGCTAAGACAGAAAAGATGCGACAGAAGGCTACTAATATTTGGTGAACACACTATAAGACTGGTAAAGTTAGGGTGAAACAAAGGGGTTTTGGCAAAGATTGCAGAGATACCATGAAATTTTGGCTACTGGAAAATAAAGAGAAAATCTGCCAAATGACTGAAGAGATAACAAACACAGATACACCTCATAATATGGAAAGTGAAAAGTAATGCTGAAACAAGTAATAATATTTGACAAGTGAAAATATACGACAGGGAGGTAGCACTACCAGTATGGACTTAATGCTTACATGCACTTTGCACTTATTTTCTCTGTTGAAAGACACCACCACTACTGTAGACTAAGATTTTGCAATTGGATCTTTACCAATGAATCCTTTCACAAGGTTTTCTGGAGAGAAATATCTGACTCAGAATGTACATATGAAGAGCAAGAGGCTGCAGTGATTTTCTTTACCTAGGTCTAAACAAACAGTATTGGTAATGACATTGGAGTATTGCAGCATTAGCTCAAAGAGCAACTCAGTACTGCTATTAAAATCAGGCAACAAATTTCTCAACATACAAAACTAAAGACATCTTTAGTTTCAGGTATGTATCTGTATTCTGTGGACCTCTAGCATGCAGATAATTTTACTACAATTTCATAGAACGGCTTGGGTTGGAAGGCACCTTAAATATCTTCTAATTCCAACACCCTGCAAGGGACTGTTTGCCTCCCACCAGCTTAGGCTGCCCAGGGCTCCATCCAACCTGGCCTTGAACACCTCCAGGGATATACAGCTCTCTGAGCAGCAGTGCCAGTACCTCACCACACTCTGAATACAGAATTTCTTCCTAACATCTGATCTAAATCTCCCCTTTTTTAGTTTAAATCAGTTCCCCCTTGTCCTATCCCTAACTGACAACAAATAAGATTATGATTATTCTTTCTTTCATAGACTAGCTTGACTTTTGTTGTAAACATTAGTATTATCCCTGTTTAACATATTCTCCCTACTTTATTTCTTATAGATGTTTTTTTTTTTTAATTTAAATAATGATATTTTAGATTAAATATTTTCAATAACGTATTTTCAGTTGAAGTCATACCTTCAGTTTCATAACCCTGCTTTAAACGTTATAGGACATGTTTTTAGCATCCTAGAACAAAGTCAGTTGAAGTCAGTAAGAATCACTTGGGGCCTGGCCCAGATCCTGCTGAGGTGAATAGCCTTCTTGAAGTGAATTAATTGGGAATGATTTTTATTTATTTATTTTACTTCCCCTAAAAATCTAATAAAATCTCCACTAATGCTTATGGAAATTGTAAGTATGCATTCCCAACCAGCTAAATCATCTTTCACAACAATGATTCCTGTTATAAGTATGTGAACTTTGTGATTAAATTTCATTCAGTATAAAGAGTTCAGATTTTTTAGGCTGACAAGAAGAGTAAACCTTATTCCTGTTGTCCACTTTCCTATTCTCCTATGTGCCCAACTAATTTCAGTGAAACTCCTGGAATAAGGCACTAAATAGACAACAATATTAAGGAAAAAAAATAAAGCAGAAGTTATTCTTCCTTTCACCTATAAAAGGAATACTTATTTAATGTCAGCTCCTTTCCTGACTCTTACAGGCAGTGTTCTCTCTCCTTCATAATTGATCTGGTTATTAAGCTTTAAGTGGTAGCTACCGAAAGACCACAGAAGCTATTTTGGAAAGCATGCTTGAAAAGCTTGTTTCCTTGAGAAAAGAGATAGGGAAGATTCTAATCCTAGCATAGCATAGAATGAAAAAATATATGGGAAATTTCACTGTTTAAATGTGCTAAAATACAAGAAAGTATGAACACCAAGGCCTAAATTCCCATCATCTTTCTCATGCAAGAAACATCATCGGACCAACATTTTTGATCCTATCTTAAATATCTTACTCTTAGCTGCAGTCTCAGCACTATGCAGCTCACAATTTAATCACTGCAGCTTTCAGAAGGAGCCTCTGTCTTTCAACATCTGAGTGTTTAGCTGTCTACATTTGTGATTGTTTCTTTGCTGTAAGCTAGGAGACATCAGAAAAGAAGATGGATCCCTGCAAGCACACAGTAAACACTTGGTGAATGAAAAGACACATGACACAACATTTTGTTAAGGAATTTACAGCAAGTGACCTGCCCTATTTCACAGCGGTAGCAACTATATTATTCACTGCACATAATGAATTGGTAGGTTATGCTAATCTGAAGAGGGAAGCGATCAATTGCATATGTCCAGACCATCTCTCCCATTGATTTTGTAATTAATGATTAATGTACATTTTAGGAGGGAGAGATTGCTGAGGAGGGAACTTCATGTGGAGAATAAAAATGTTACAGTAGCCTAATCAATTAGATATAGTTGACAAATGGGTGCAAGATAACAGTACGAAGTACTGTGCTTTAGCAGTGGTCAGAGAGAAGATGTCACATCATATCTGTATTAATCTTTCCATGGGTTAAGTGTGATCCATTGAATCAGCCGGACCATGAGAAAACTGTTTGGTATTTCAAAATCGTGCATCTTTGATGCTAACTTGAAACCTATTTGCTTTGTTCACTGATAAAAACATTCATAATAACACACTAGGTGCCAAGGAGATCATTTGTCATTGTATGCCTGGTAACAGGATTGAAAGTCTGATAGAATAGCATTTTACAGAACAAATAGCACAGTTTGCAAATAAACTTAGGCAATCTTAAGTGTCAAGAGAAGAGGGTAAACCTTTGGAAACAGGTACATCATCTTTTTAGGTGCAACCTGTGCAGAGGTTTAGCTTTCATCCCCATGACAGGCTTTTCATCCTCTTAGTACAGCAACAGCTGCCACGGGATGAAGTGGCAATACATATAACCAACTTCAATACTCAGCTTCAGCTGCATAATGACATTTCGGTAGACAATGTATGCAGCAAGCTCTAACGTTTCTTATCAAGCAAATCTAGAAGGCCACTGCAAAAATGCAGCATTCAATTCCTGAATCCTGACCCACAAAAACAACTGCTTCTATACATGAACTTTTCACTGACTTGACTGTAATTATACATGAGAATGACAGTAACAGGGTCATGCCTAGGTACATTTTCACAGCTGGCCATAACAGACAGCAAACAAAACTGTTTCACTTCTTCGGGATCCTTTTTTTGGGTGGCCTGAAGGACCTATGTATTCATGTGCAGATGTTTATAAATGCATAGCATATAGAATTTTCATTTTATTCCCTCTTGTTTCTTTCCTGGAAATTCAAAGCAAAACAAGACTTTTAGAGTGACTTCGAAATGTGTAGGTGGGAGATCTGTCAGTTCTTAATTAAAGGATGGCAAATGCTAGATTCTTACAACAAACAATTCTTTTCCTCTAATGGTTCAACTAAATGAGTTGTGAGACAAGACATCAAAAGCAGAGATGTCTTTCTACCTAGACAAGATTGACGTACTGGAGGGACTCTTGCCTCAGTGCAAATGAATATCAAACTCACACTGTGAAGTCTAGAAATCACTTCTTTCAGTTTATATCAGGATTAACTTGCCTGATATCTGTAATATCCTAAAAATATCAGTTCTGCTGTAACCCACAGAGCCCTTCAGAAAAATTAAAATGCTAAGTTAAAAATGAAGGAACTGCATAATCATCATCTTCTACCACTGCCACCGTTCTCCCTTTTATACTGCAAATAAATGTGGAAGGGATGGATCTTTTTTTTTTTTTCCGATGGGGTTGTTGTTGTTCGTGACAGTTACAGTCTATCCACCCATACCATGTGTCTCCACCACGCATGGAAAGCAAGGCAATTACATGTACAAAGATACCACCTATGCTTTGCAAACCACACAAACATGCCCATCAAGGAGGTCTTGCAGAGAAACCACAAACACTAGAAATTATTTAAGGTAGATCAGATCTGCGGAAAGCCCAGCGGTCAGTCTTTCTCCAGGTACTTAGCTTTGCTTTATGTACTTTTCAGGCATGGAAAGTGATGTTCTCTGCTTTTAAAGTGCTATTTATTCTCACTTTGGTCCAAGGAGCTCTGTACAACTTAGAAAGAAAGACTATGATCAACTGCAGGCACCATATAGAAATCTGGGTTTCGTTAACCGGGAATGTTGGGCACATTGATGATATTTTCTAAAAGGAACCAGTGTTCCTTAAAATAAATCCCACTGATTTAATGCAAATCAAGAGTAACTAACTCATCTCAGACCAGTAAAGACAGAATGGTCAGAATCATTATTCATTTAAGTATTTAAGAGTAGAAACAATGTTGAGTGTGTTATCCTATGTTCAAAAAGCAAAGAAAATCAGCTATATTCACCTGAGGGCTTGCATTAAGCTGCATGCTTGTGGACCGGAGCTCAATGGGAACTGAACAAAAATGTTTTCTGGTCTCCACAATCCTATATCTGTAATATACCACTGCTTTCATTGAAAGCAGATAGTCTGAGGAACGTGGATTTTCTTTCTTTGAATTGTGTTTTCATTAGCATACTGAATACACCTGTTTCCTGGCACGTGTTGCAGGCTGAGTTGGTAGACTGCATTAAAGAAAGGAAAGAAAAAGAAACCCTAAATGTCATACTAAAGTTTGGAAGCTTAGAAAACAGGAGACAGACCATTATGCAGTCACACACTATGAAAATCCTTACCCGTTACTCAGAAATATGCAGAAAGTAAATTTAAGACAGCTACTCTTCATAATACATAGACCTTTTTCCTATGAAGCAGCATAACAGCTACAGGCCCAACTTATTCTCATAAAGCAGACTAACATCCAAATTAAACTTTCAATGGAAAAAAAAAAAAACCACAATAAAACAGACAGATAAATACCACCAGAAGAGAGACAATACTGCAGTTAGTGGAGCTTCTGCTCACATGGGCATTTGGGCATAGGTGGAAGGAGTTGTTTGCTATTTGTTTTTACAGCTTTATCCCTTCAGCCATTTCAAAACTCCCATAAAATTACGGTGCCAGCCTCAGTCGTATCTCCATGTAAGCCTCTGTTACAATTCCATAGGAGCTCTATGCTATTTAGGTTTCCTTAACAACATGTTCAAGTTTGGTAAATCCATTCTTGACTTCCAAACTAAACTAAATAGTGAAGCGTGCAGGAGTTTCAACTTTCACTACAATTTCTTTAAAGCTTGCAATGCAGTGCCTGACGTTAATTCTCCAGTGGGTCCCTGAAGTCAAGAAAAGGAAATGAGCACATCTCAGAGAAGGGGTAAAAGTCAGGGCCGAGGCAGCTACTTCAGGTAATATTACACAGGGGAAAGAAATCCTCTTGAAGGTGGTTATCACGTTTCCTGCACTTTTCTTTAAATGCTGCCAAGCGAAGTAACCGCTCTTTTAAACAATTTATATGAACAAACAAACAAAAGAACAATAGATTAGGCCTTGTAAGGATCTTTTAGCCTTTCCTTGGCACTTAAAATACAGATGTCAAATATTGTCAAGACATCTCATTCTGTTACTTTATTTTTGTTTTTGAGATACTCTGCTTTTCAAGACTGGGCACTTCTCCAAAACCCACGCTCCAGCTTGTGGCTTGGAGAATTTTGTGAATTGCTACAGCCCATTTTATTCACAGGGTTAGAGCAGATGATTACAGTCATCTCTTCTGATCTTAAAAGCTAAAAAAAAATCCTATACTAGCCAAAAAATTATGATGTCTCAAGTGGCAGATTTTTTTAAAATAAAAATTCTCAGTAGTCTGTAATTTTCCTAACATGTCACTGGCAGTCAAAACCTAATGGAAGTTCCCTCTGTCTCTTCTTAAAGAACACCTCCTCTAATAATGTATTTTGTATCAAGGCAGACGTGTTTTCCCTCAGGACAGAGAGTTTCCAGCTGGAGCTTGATGAGTCACACAGCTTTTCTTTCTTTTACATAATTCAATTATTTTAGGAGACTTTTTTCTTCAATTGGGTGAGGTTTTTTTTTTTTTTTTTTTTTACATATTTTCACTTCCATCTTCCAGATGTAAGCAATCACACTTCAAAATTCAAATCAATTCTTTTGTTGATCGCAATTTTTTTATTTAATGTCCTTTTTTTTTTGCCATTATTAACACTTTACCACTTAAGATGGCACTTCTTATAAACTTTTCCTGTTTCTATCCATGGATCTTTGCACGTCTAACATAACCAATACTTCTGAAGTTGGTATTTTAAACCACTAAAAATGCAGAATGTAACAAACATGGATTGCATATTGTCTGGTACAAAAAAACCTTCTGGAGTGATGTAATGATCTAATGGAACAAAACGGTGTACAATGGAGTGTTAAGATTCTGGATTCTAAAAAAGCAGTTTAAGAAAATCTCATTCTTCTTAAAACATACCATGAGGGGAAACAGACAAACAGCAACAGCACGCCTGTACGTGCAGTAAAATAAGAAAGGGAGAGATTTCATTCTGGATCATCTGAATCCTCATTCTGTGAATAATTTTGCAGCTAAATGTTTTAATTGCAAAGCCATTATTCCATGACACACCTTCAAAATGCATTTCCTCTTTCTTCAGGTGAAATGAGGTAATTTGGCTGAAATACTGGTGGAGCTGAAAAAAAGCTTCCACAAAAAAGGACTCTTATGTACACGCATACATACATAAACACTGCATTCAACGACAGATTACATTGAAAAATTGAAAACATTTTGAAAATTGAAACATTTTGAAATTTTATTTCATTTTGGGACATAATTGCTTTCAATTGGGCCTCAAATTTCAAAGTTCCCTTCAGCACAGAAACAAAAAAAATCCATATTAAGTAATAATGAAACAAGTTTTGAAATCAACACAGTATAATTAATGAAAGTAGAAACAATATCTTTTGAACCTACTGATGTCAAAATACTTAGGTCCCTTTTTATATTTGTCAAAACCTGTGCATTGCAGTAAAACCTTGCTAGGTGGATATATAATTACTCAATATACATGGATCCAGACAGAACGCATTTGCACAAGTAATTGAAAGCTGCACAGTTTTTAAAAGGATTTACTTGGAAGGCAGTGTTTACAGATCACACACCAGGGCTTAATAAAGAATCACATTTTACTGGGGAAATGTTGCGACAACTACTACCATTTTAAATATTGCACGAGTGCAGGAGAAATCAAGGTGCGAGGAACGAAGCTGTGGCAGTACAGACTTACCCTCCCCACCATCTAGACCATCATTTTGGGAATTTGGGAACAAACGGATGTATCTGTTCTTGTATTTTCTCTCTGGAGAAACAGGGAAGGATTCAAAAAGAGTGGAGAAAAAACAAACCCTAATAATAAAACATCACTCAGCCACCTGCTAGGACAAGAAAACTCATGGGTTCAAGCAGCTGAGCTAGCAATAATGACTTTTAATTTGCTACTAATGTGCAGATGCAAGGGAAACACAAAGAAATTGTGTCTGGACTGTTTTCTGCAATTCACAATAGTAGTGCTGCTCCCACCACTGCCAGCACATTTCCTGGACTAGCACTGTAGTTTACATGCTGTCATCTGTCTATTTTTGTGCCTTCAAGTGTAAGTTTTGTAAAATAAAACTTCATTCTGCCACAGCAGTACATAGCTGTAAATTAGGAAGCCATCAGCGAGCAATCAGAGCTGATCGTCCTACAGCCTTTGTAACTTACCTTGCAACATCATTAGTGTAGAAGCTAGGTTTCTATTCTTCTTCTGTCTGTTTAGGAGCTACTAGAAATAAATGCATGATGAAAAAAAATTCTGTCTCAATTTCTGATAGCTTTTCCTCCTGCAGGATACAAAGTATTTCTTTATTTATTCTGAGGTATTTGAGACTCTGGGTCTCATAGGTCTGTCAGCTGTTACGCTTGTTTGCTGCAGGTTTACCCAGTGCTGCAGAGCTGTCTCATTCTTAGAGCAAACTTTAAAATTGAGCTTTATTTGGTATGGGGGGTTCAGTCAGTTGGACCAGATTATCATCTGTTGATTGGTCAGCAAATATATCTCATAGCATCCAAGAACGAGAAAGACAAAAAAGCCCTTAGCACAGGACTTCATCAAAAACTTACTATAAATGCAAGTATAGCAGCTAGCTCATCCACTTCCTTATGGACCTCTTCAAAGATTAGCAAGGTATGGTTTATATCCCAGTCAGTAATAGTAGGAACAGTTTTCATTCAAAATTTCATTTTAATTTTAGTGACCATAATGAGACAACTGTTAATGGGTCACAACCAGCCTAACTGTAAGTGGAAACACAGAATGGCTTGGGTTGGAGGGGACCTCAAGGATCATCAAGTTCCAGCCTCCCTTGTGCCCGTATCAGTCAAGACAAGACCATCTATGGAGATACCACCTGCTTACGGGTTTCTGCTAAATCTGATTTACTCCCTAGGAATCTGCCAGTCATAGAATCTCTGAGACTCTGAGCTTGCTGTGAGAGAGAGTGACTACCACTGAAAATGAAAAGTAGAGTGCTCTAAGGGGCCCAGAGAGGGTTAGAAGCTCAGTAAGCCCTAAGTTCCTTAGGATCCGAGGGCATCTCAACCAGATTAGTTACAGAGAGGACAGGCTAAACAAGGATCACAGTCTGTCACGTGCAGGACTGGGATAATGCTGGATTTCCCACATTCTTTTTTTCAGGCAGAGGTTACATCCTGCTGCTCAAAACAAGCACAACAGCAAGGGCAATCATGAGCAAACAGCCTGTATTTCTGTTGTTATTCATTCCTTTGCCGCAGTACTCTGTAAACATGGAGCCTTGACAAAGAAGAAAAGGTAATCAACGGGCAACATAGTTAAAAGAGCATTTGATCACAATTGGGCATTACTATGCATGCCCTTCTCTACTGCCAAAGAGAGAAAAGGCTTTTCTAGCCCCCATCTCACTCCAAGCATTCTATGATCTTTATTTTAATTTATAATAATAGAAGAAAATGGATGCAAAAGTCTAAGTAAAAGGAGTAAAATTAAACCAGGAGAACAGTTTGCAGAACAGGAGCTTAATAAACAGGTATGTGGTAACTGTAATTATTATTCTGAGAACATGAACAGTAGGTGGAAAAACATACTACTAGGAATAAGTCAGATATTGTGCTGGTATCAGTCATACTCCCCGGCAGTGGAATACAGGCACAATGCAAAGAGTGATGCTCAGAGCAATGAGCAGATAGGCTTCCAGTCCATTGTAAACATTACTGAGAATATCTGCACACTCAAAGTATCAAAAAGGAGAAAAATGTTTTTTGCTCCAATCTCTTCCAATATAAGCATCTTTTATAGAATGTGCATTCCTCTACCTGCCCTTCTGTTTTAGGGGGGGGAAAAATGAATTACAGATTATGAAATGGAATAAACAGAAAGAAAGTATGAAAGCAAACGTGGATAAGTACTGTGTGATTGTCTAAAATTTGATCATTATCAGGAGATAACTTCCTTTTGAAAGTAGCCCTAATTGGCTATTAACAGTAGTAGCTAACAATTTCAAGACAATTAATAATATTTTAAAATAATTAGTTGGCTAATATATTACATTAGAGCATACTGTAAGCAGAAGTCTTGCTAATTATATGTATTATTCTCCCTACTTTGCTTAATGAAGGTGTCTGGCCTTTAGATTAATTCATTCTCTCTCTTTTTTAATCAGCGTAACTAATCCTCCCACATACTTATTGTAACATTAAAGCTGAAAGATGTGTATGAAGCAGTGACAGAAACACAAAAAAAAAAAGAGCATTAAAATGAAGATTTGGTTCCAAGCTGCAGAAGCAGTTGCACAAACTGGAGAATAAAGATGTGAGAAATTTGAGAGAAAATGCAGAAGCCTGAGTCAACATTTATTTGAACACCATCTGCCTAATGCTGAAGACAAATCTCCACGCACAGAGGCGATCATACCTACATCGTTCTGATTTTCAGAACAAAGCCATTTCTCTAACAAAGGATCCTACCAGTCCAGACCCGAAATGGTTTTTGTTTCTGTTTTCTCCAGAAGCAGAGGAGTGCTGGGGGCCTTGGGTAAAGGGACATTTGTTCCAAATTAGGAACTAATCTTTTGGGAAAGAATAGCAATGAATAAGTTGTTTACAGTCAAAGTCTCTTCATTTATACTGACTGTAATTACATTTTGCGCTCAAATGTTGGAGCACGTCTGTGTGCTTAGCCTGCTGCTGTGATTGTGCAAGTGAATTACCTTCACTGTACGCCAGAAGTTTTCCTGTCCTGCATTCCATTTCTTGCATTTTTCCCCTGGGCTCAAGAAAAAATCATGCTGAACTCTCTGTGAAAATGATCCTGGTTTTTGAGAGAGCGGGGTGGAGGAAGCAACTCCGTGGTGCTCTCCAATGAGAATGAAGGCTGGCCCATGTCCCAGGCTCAGCCTTAGTGGTCGCCCACCACATCAGCATGTTGTTGGTGCAGCCCTGCACACAGCTCTCAGAAATCCCCTCTCCACCTTCTCGGTGAAGCCCAAGCTGTACTAACCAACTCAAATTAGTAACAGCATGAGGAGACATGAGGTCATTCTGGCCACCCAATTACCTTACTACACATCTCCTACTACTGTCCTGTATGATGTAATCCTGCTCAGGATCCCACAGAAGCTGTCGGACTTCATGGAACATGGCTGCTCAGTAAATGGGACAAGATCTCAAAAGGAACTGTTTCAATATGGTGAACGTCTCTCAAAAAACATCGGATTTTAACTGAGTTTGCTGTTAACTTATGCACATATCATATGGTGATAAAAGTTGTCTGCACTTTGACATATGTAATAAAACATTGACTCCCTTAACATTACTTCCTTTTGTCATATACTGAAGTTATCAGTGCACATACAAACACAATACTCCGAGGTTCTCCCACTTCTGTGAAAAATCTTTGCTCAGATTACTTTTCTTGTAGAGCTGTGGAGCAGGTGACCAATTCCTTTTCTCATCAGAAATCCCAGTGGCAGCAAATAATATTATAAAGGGCATCTAAAACGTTAAAAGTTTATAGTAAATTCCTTTACTACCTCTGTAATACTTTCTCTTGGTTATTAATTTGTATAAGACTTTCTTCTCATTTGCATAGAAATCACTGGAGAACACAAGACTAACACAAGATATTTAACACAAACAATCACTTATCCAAAAGTAAATGCATTATCTGTTTTTGTTGGAATATCCTGCACTACATACCTTGCAGCAGAAATAAAGACTCACCTTGGCCCACAGATCACAGAATAGCTCAGCACTGTTGTTTTGTGCCTTATTTGTCTTTGGTACCCACACATGGCCTCTCAACTTTAAGCCAACTTCTTGCTTTTTAACCATTAAATTAAAAAGAGAGCAGCACTGGCTTCAGGCAAGTGCTCTCTGGTCATCAGTGTAAGTGGCAACTCCCTCCAATCCAAAAAAATCCTGAATATTCTGTCTAACTGTAGTCCTTTAAGGACTGATGTGAAACAGGAAAGGGGATAAAATGGCTTAGATATATGTATATTATGTATTTGTAGATACTCTTAGAGATACCTATTCTCTATATCCTACTCACAAAATAGGCAGAATCTGGTGAAGATGCTAAAAGAAGAAAAAGACGTCCTGGTTCTGGTGACTCCCGTCACTTGGCAAACTCGTTACTGAGACACTGTGCCCACAAACTACAAGCTTTGACGCCGGGCAGTGGTACCACCATCTTCCCTTTAAGTAAAACCCAAAAGATGCATGTCAGGAACACAGAATTTCCTTGCAGTCACAGAAGTCCCTTTTTGAAACACGCAGAGGAAATGCCAGGTTTGTGTTTGCCAAGTACCTGATTTCAGGGTTCATTCTGCTACTGCATATGAATTTTTCTGGTGTGTGTTTGGCACGACATGTTATCCTAGACTGATCATATGTTCACAGATTGCAGAGAGTGTGTGAAAGCCTTTTTTGCTGTAGTTATTGGGCGAAGTCACGTCTGCTACCTGGTACTCATGCAGAGAAATCTGTAATCTGGGAACAGATGGTCTGATAGAGAGAGAGAGACGCTGTCTGGAAGACTGCAGAGTTTTTTACTCAGAGGAGATGAAAGAGGAACGTACAAACGCACCATAGCATGACAAAAACATGAAAATATAGAAGAATGTCAGTCCTGAAGGTCATTCCTTTAGAATTCACCAACTGTCTATGTACCATATGTGCATACCAACATACTAAGACGAGCCCTGTTGCACAGTGAGAGGTAACTTAGCCAAAATTGTGGGATTGTAGATGTGCCATTCAGAAAAGTGATGCATTCCATAGTTTAAGCACACAGCTTGAAAAGAATCTTTAAAATAGTATATATATATATGCTATATATATATATAGCAGCTTTTTCTGATTTTTTTTAATAAAATTTGATAGCAATAAACTGGAACTGAAAACTTCATACCCTCATCTTCAAATCTTTGGGGGATATCTTCAGATCCAAGATTTTTGCAACAGCTTGAGGAAATGCAGACCATGTCCGGCTTTGGAGTCCAGGTGCTCTTTGGAACCATCTGCCATCAGGACAAGCCCATCCTCCCAGAACAGCAACATGAAATGAGCTACTTTACCAAAATGCAGCATTGCAATATTCAGAACAAAACAAATTGGATCTAAGCAACAGTAAAATTCTTATTCAGCTTTCTCGACAGTGTAAATTCTAGTAATCCACAAACAAACCAAAGCTATGGGGTGCTGTTCTGCTCATGGGAGCATCCACCTCACTGGTCCACATCTCCAGGGAGCTTTGGTGCCTGAGGCACTGCAGGTCTTCCAGGGACGGGAGCATACCCAGATAGACCTTAGCTAAAGTGAGCACAGATCACACTGTGGCTGTAACAACACCAAAGACCGCAAAGTGAAAAAAAATGTCTGAAGGTTTTAATGGAGTATCTATGGTGGCAAAATCCCAGCGAGCTCTGCATGGCCCCGAATCCCTGCCATCACCCACACCAGGCAGTTTGATGCAGTTCTGCTCAGTCCCCACAGCTGCCATCACATTGTCGGCTGCAGAGATGCACTCTGAAAAACAAACACTCCTCTCTTGTTCAAGTCAAAAATTGTGATCATCCTAAGAAGTGCCATGTTCCCAAAGACATAGTTCTGGAGTCCCAGCCTCAGTGAAAGCAAGCAAAACCCTATGTGGGAAAGCAGCATCACAGCAATGGCAGCTAGTGGTCTGGAGTAAGGAGCTGACACTGCCCCGCACAGCTGCTGGCTTGGCCAGGCTGTGTGGAGGGACAAGTCAAGGGATCACCTGATTGGTATCTTGTTCCCAAAATGCATCTGTATGACAGGTATTCAGGGAAAGCTGGGTCTAGCCACAAGACCCCTGAGAATTACACACTGCAGGTACTCTCAGCATGAGCCGCTCTAAAAGCTTCTCAGATAAAACCTGTCTGCAGGAGCAGGGAAGAGAGGAAAATTGAGATGCTGCTCCAGTGTAAATCACTGGGTGAAACCAATGGTACTACCCTCATGTAAAACTGATTTGAAAAGATAATCAAGCCCTGATCAAAGAAGAGGAATTCAACATAAAGGTGAGGGGTTGCAATCTCCCTAAATTATTGTCTGAATGAGACAATTTTCAGCTTTTTCACCCTACAGCTGAGAATTCTGCTTGTAACACATCAGATGAAGCCAATTTTAAGAACGCCTCAGTTTTTAGCCACCACAAGATTTTACATTTGGGTGCTATCCAGTACTTCAATTCTTCACAAGAAATCTACATTGTCAGATACAGACAAGCAATGCTGTATTTTACTCTTTATTCTTCCAGCAATATGTCAGTCAAGTCACAGAGTTAATTCAAGAGTTAAGACACTCAAAAAGAAAGAACAAAGGACTCCAAATTAGCTCTTGATACTCTACTACAATTGGACAGCACTGTGCCACTACGGATGTGAGAAAAAAGATGCAGAGAGAATCTGAGAATCTGTCTTAAAGTTTTGCTTGAAAGCAAAAACGCTAATAGGAGATATTACCCACAAACTATGCTACTAATAAGTTATAACAAGGCCAGTACCTATTAATTTGCATGTGAAACTAAAAGGACAGTGGTTTATTTTGTGTCATATTCTGCAACAGCCTCTCCTAGCACAAACACACTGGAAGACACTGGGACACCCTGGGAGAGGAAGTCAGAGCTCCTGATAACGTGCCTGCTCCAATATCTGTGTCTACAATTAAGCACAGCTCTTTTTATGATCACGTCTTTGGTTGCTGGAGCCAGGCAATGTTCCATTTGGTTATACTGAGTGCTTGGCCTTCTACTCCTGCCAATGCACAGTACACAAATGACGCCTATGGAAATGCAACAAAGCCTGAGACTGAGAAATCCATAGTTCCCTTCATTCACATTTTCTGATACGCAAATAACAGAAAAATGATTCTTCTAAAGGTACACATTAGTACTGCAAAACATGGTATGCCCACAGAAGCTGAAAAAACACAATAACCATTAGCTTCCTAATACTTTCACAGCTCTTAAAACTTAACTGTGAAATAATTCCTGTACTCTGGTTTTTTTTGTAGATCATACCTGTGTAACCTCTTAGGTGGTGTATGCTTTTATTGGACAGCACAACTTTGGTAGCTATTGTGACTGATGTAACTGAGAAGGTAACAGCAGGATTTAGAGCTCTTCACCTGAGGTGCCAGCTAGGCACACACACTACAAGAACGCACCCGCTTGTTGAGCTCCATACTCGTTGTTTATAGTGAGCTACTTGGCTCGGAGTATAATGCCAGCTCTTGGCAAGGTCTTGGTGAGCTTGGAATCTTTAGTGGTTTCGTTTATTGGTGCTGATGATACAGATGAGTTAAATTACAGAAACTGGAATCACTTTTAACATTATTCAAGGGGAATGTTTCCAAAGAGCTGACTGTTGCAAAAGCAGACAGCAATGTCTCTTCCAAAACGTTTGCCATTTCAGAGAACTCCAAGCTGCCAATGTCTAAGGCGCAACAGTTTCATTGCAAGAGTAAAAAAAACTGCGTTCAGAATTGAGCAAGTTCTGCAGGTCCTAAATATGCTCAGTACCTGGCAGGGTCAAAGCCAAGGCAGTTTGTCCTCTTACATTTGGAAAAGAACAGCAAGGCCAAAGAACCAAAGTTGTATCCAAGATTCATTTAGTGCACTGAAACATACTGTAAATCTATCAACAAAGCCATCTTTTCTTTCCTGTCCCCACCTATTTGTATGGTACAAAGTCCACTCATGAAACAATTATTCTAGGCTGTGTACAAACACAGAACAGAGATGATCCCATCCCAAAGAGCTATTTTGTACACATCTACGAGAGGAGTCAAAACAGGGAATGTTATAAGCAAACAGATAACCACAGACCGTTTCTCAGTTCTTCACACCAGTGATTTGATGAGAAAGCCTTTTGACTAGACGTTGGATTTCATGGAGTGTTTCAAGGTGTTTCAAATTTTTATGGAATAAATGCAAAGTTGTTAGTCTTCACTTAAATTCATTCCATTTATGTCAACACAATCCAGCAGAGATTTAGTTCTCTACGTCACTGTGGAAAACTTCAAGTGTAAATGCATGTTTCAGTGACAGAAATTGCCTCCTATTTAGCAAAAGTTGCCATTTGTAATAGCATGGAGGAATTAGCATTTTCAAAGACTTTCAGATTTTACATATTCCCAAGAGGTGCCCATCAGAATCTGTTTTTTCCACACAAAATCCATGACTCCATAGATTAGAATTGTTCTTATCAACAGTGAACATAACTGCTTTCTGAAACATGCCAAATTTATCATGATAATTCACTTGATATGTAGGATCTGAGCTGATCAAGGATATACAGCAATCATAAATCCTCATTTAATTTTGTAGGATGACACATCAATAGCAAATGAGAAATTAAGACTCAAGGTGATGTCTTTGATGGTAATACTGAAAGAAAAATGAGACTTAAAAATAAAATGATGGCAATACGGGAAGAGTAATTAAAGAAAAATTATTCAATAGTGCAAGTGTGAACGTGCTCCTAACAGAACACTTTTATGACCTTACGGATAGTCATTAAGAGGCCACAGTGGTACTTGCAGCTAGTAGGAACATACAGCAGGAAGCCAGCTCTCACTACATCTCCATTAATTTGCAGCACAATGTCATTCCCAGCCCCTTCCCATACTCAAGATGTTTGCTTTCATAAAGGCCTTCCCAGGGCTCAAGTGAGAATTAACAGACAGAGAGAAAGATATTTTGCCCTCTTGTCAACAATACATTTAAACTCACTACACTTAGAAGAGGGAGAGACAGCCTTTTTTTCCTTTTTTTCTTTTATATTCTCTCTTCCTTTTCCCAAAACCGTGAGAAAGCTGGACTGTATGCCCCACTGTGCCTTTCAGGACACTAACATAAGTGGCAGTTAGTGAGGCTGCACTAGCCATGAAGAACAACAAGATGATCTCCTATCACTACAAGCTTTCAGAGCCAAAATTGGTAGCAACATGAGAATGGGCAGTACAGTGAAGATCTCTCCTCCTGGTCTACTGGATATGAAATCACAGACTAGCAGGTGTTGGAAGATCACCTAGTCCAAACACCTTCTAAAGCATGTTCCCTAGAGTAAGTTACACAGGAAAGCATCCAGGCAGGGTTTGAATATCTCCAGAAAAGGAGCCTGCTCCAGCGTTCTGTCACCCTCACAGTCAAGACATTTTTCCTCGTGTTTGTGTGGAATTTCCTGCATTACAGTTTGTGCTCATTGGTTTATATTCTGTCATTGGGCATCATCAAAAAGAGCCTGGCCCCATCCACTTGACTCATTCCCATTGGATATTTATAAGCAATGATAAAATCTCTGCTTGGTCTTCTCTAGGCTGAACAGTCCCAGGGCTGTCAGCCTTTTCTTGTATGGGAGATGCTTCAGGTCCCAGTCATCTTTGTGGCCCTCACCTGGACTCTCTAAGAGATCCCTGTCTTCTTGGACTGTGTAGCCCAGAACTGGGCACAGTATTTCAGATTTTACCTCAACAGAACATAGTAGAGGGGGAGGATCATAGAATCACCACCTCCCTCATTCTGCTGGCCATGCTCTTTTTAATGTACCCCAGAATACCACTGGCCTTCTTGACCACCAATGCACGCTGACAGCTCATAGCCAACCTGTTGTCAACCAGGACAAAGGTTCTTCTTTGCAGAACTTCTTTCCAGCAGGTCAGCCTATAACCTGTACCGATGCATGCAGTTATATTCCTCCCTAAGTGGTACATTCTTCCCACTCACACAACACATTCTTTCTAGCAGCAGGCTGCAAAGCATCATACTTGTTGCTTCATTTCCAAGTTGATCAAGTCCTAATGCGATTCCCTTGCTTGTGTCCTCCCTGACTTCTCATAGAAGCGATCCATTTAAGTCATCAAAACTGCACTATGGACAATCAGGATTTTTGCATCAACAGCATAATATGAAGCTATTGCAAACAAAGAACATATTCACAGAACAGGTCATACAAATCAGCTCTTACTCAACTTTATAGGATTAGCATATGTTCATATTGAACTTTTAGAGTATTGTACTTCTAACTCCTTACCAAGTTTCTTTAAGTCAGTTTTGAAAGCCTCAAAGACTTCTTTTCTCTATAAGCAGACATCTGAGACAGACTCTGTAGCAGCGCTGGGACACATGCACTGAGCTTGGACATAAGAAACACAAGGACAAGTCGCAGCTGTGCCAGTATCCAGGGATAAGCAACTGCTCCAGCGGGACTGCGCATTCATCACCATGGGTAAAATAGCTCTGTGCGTTCACACAAGTGAATTTCTTCACCTGCTAAACTGATCTCTCCAGTCCCATTCCTACTGTAGGAGTATTGTGAAATTGCTTCTATTACAGCCAATATAGATTACTACCCACCATTTTTGAAAAGCATGTTGTGGACATTGCTTCAATCTCTGAAGTTACTCCCCACAGTCTTTCATTACTGAGCAATGCTAGTTTCTCCTGAGCTAAGGCTGTGGGTTTTTTTCCTTTTATAAATAGAAGTATTAAGCAGAATAAAACTAGTTTAGTTTTACTCCCATTCCCTTTCTAATATCATTCAAAGATGTATCTTATAACATAGTACAGGTGAATATATCTCTGCCCATGCCCAGAACATAAAACAATGCCTACCTAACACAGCCCAAAGAATGCCTTCTGCTGTTGCCACTCTGGAAAGCAGAAGGAACCACAAACAACTGACTCCCACCAGGACTGCTCACACAGTCTGTGAGAGCAACCATGCATAGGGCAATGTTTGAAAAATCCAGAGGTGAACTGAAAAAAATCATTTAGAGTGCAGTTAAGCACATTAGAATGTGCTTAATTTCCAGAAATATTGCTCTGATTTTATTTGTATTCAGAAAATTCTCTGAAGTATTTTTGATCTCAAAAAAATCTGGTCAGACTGCTAGATCAGCTGCCTAGTTCATCTCTCTTCCTTTACATTCCCATCAAAAAATTGATGGGAGATTTGTGAGATTTCTCCCCAGCACAGAGGGGATCCTGCACAAGAGACGGGGTAATTCAGTACCGAAGAACATACAGCCTGTGACATCTCTGCTGAGCATGTCAGCAAGCACAGTGGCTGTGAAAAGAGGTGTTTAACCCAAGTGACGCAGTCTGCTACAGTTCACTCTGTGTCTTGCAGAGACTGTGGCTTCCATTCAAAGCATTACAATCTCTATCCCAAAACAAATTCAGCCCAATGAAAGAAAGAGTTGTTAAAACAACGTAAATGGTGCCAGGATTGTACAGAAGGCTCCAACGCATTCTTTGTGACTATTTTTATTTCTATAGCTCAATAATGTTCACTGCAGGAATGCATGGGTACCCACTCTGATTTCATAGACACTGCTTAAAGTCAAAGAAGCAAACACTGCAAAATAAACTGGAATAATTCTACTACCAATATAATCATTTTATACCCAGGTAGCGCCTCAAAGCTCCAGCCAAGACTGGAACCCTTGTAGCTTGGCATTATATGAGCACCACAAGGGACAATCATCCAGACATGTCCAGAAACTAACCAAACAAGACAGGCTAGATGTAAGAGGAAAAAAAAATACAAAAGAATTAAATATATGGTCCAAGGTCACACCAGCCAGTCAGTGGAAAAGCCAAAACTAGGATCCAGGTTTCTTAATTCCCATTGCCACATCTAGTAGACTGCGGCCCAACAAGATCCTGATTAGTCTAAATATGTCTTGCCAGAGACATTAAAGTCCTTCATTAATATTTAAGAACATTATCTGCACTCCATCATATTTTGCTTGCCCTCTTTCAACTCAGAATGGATTTTTTTGGTAAAGGAAAATAGAGGGAATTCTTTCTGTAGAGGAGCTGGCTAACTTTTCCCATTCACGTGAATAGGGCAGATGAGGACTGATACAGGATGAAGCTGAGGAATAAGCAGCTCCTTTAGATAATAAAGAATAACTCAAGTATATGAAAAATATTATCCTCTGCAGTGCTCATGTGTAACTGCCAGTTGCCAAAATCAGGATGGAAGATACCCTATCTTTTAATTGTACACTTAAAGCACTTAGAGACATAAGAAGCCAATTATTTATAGCAATATGAAGAGCAGTAGTCCACAAACATGGGATCTTATGTAGGTAATAGATGATTGTGAAAATAGAAGCCCACACTTAGACTCCATATTTATTTTCCTTGATTTCTAGGTTGCAGGGTGGGGTAGAGAGGACCAAAGATAAGGAGCACAGATTTATCAGCCTGACTCTGCTCCTGGTTTTGAGCCTGCTCACATCCATGTTGCTTGCACTACGGTTCTGTACATCAGATTTTGAAAAGTGTTCACCATCCACATAACTCAACCTCTCTTGAAATTAGCTGACTGCAATTTGAGGTGGAGTGAGACGAACACTGGACCCTTCTGTAGCCACATCCAAACAGAGAGCATCAACTGTCACAGAAGCCATACGACAGTAAATCTCTATACACATTGCTTGGGGATGTATCACATCTCACAGTATCGCTTCCAAGCAATAACAGATATTATGCTAATTACTATCTAGGGATTATTTCTTTTATCTGTGGTTAATTTCTTGAATAAGCCCATGTGCATTATATGGGAAATGAAAAAATGGGCCCCCTTCCCTTATATTCTCACTGTAAGTATTTGAAAAAACCTTTCAACATCCTCTAGTTGCCAGTCATTTACAGTAAATGAGATTCAAATTCCAGACTTTGGAGGACAGCCATTTAGGACATGCAGCTTTGCGAAGTATTTTCCAGAATGAAGCCTCCAATGATTTGAAGGCACCTCACATTAATCTAAAGCAACTTACTAGTGCAAAACCCTCTGAACTAACGAAATGTCTGGTCAAAGAAAAGTATGAAAAAGCTGGAATTTTTCTAAGTTGAGGACAAGGTCTTATTCAGGGACAGAAGGAATACCACAGCAAGGCCAGACTATTGCTCTCTAGCAAATGAAATATCCTGATATACCCATACGAGCATGGATATTCACTTTAAACAGCTTAAATCAGATCTCACTTACTCAATTCTACTCAGCCTTTGAGGTAAATTCTAGCGAGCATCAAAAATAAGATTGAGCATATCGTTGGCTTTTCTACATCCTAATTCACTTTCAATTTAAAAATATAATAAAAATGGCTAATAAACATTCAGAAGGTTGCCTAAACTGTTAGACCTGTACATCTATTGGATTGGATAGTTTAGCTGGTTGAAGGATTAAATTATTGCCCTACCAGGCAAGTTCATTTTTCACTTACTTTATAGCTCAGTTAATGTTTTTCGACTATGCAATGAAAAGCAGAAAAGTGGATGTGGTTAAATTTTATGGGTGACTAATGGTTGTGCCTTCAATACTTTTAATTATTTTATACTTTTTAAATTATTTTAAACTTTTGGAACAATTTCTTCTTCCCAATAAAACCCTTTAGTTATTATTAAAATATTAGAAGTTGTCATCACTTGTTTTATCAGGACGAGTCATCAATCAATCCAAATATCTAAAGTGTTAACCAAATGAATTAACTTGATCACTAAACTGCAATTTAACTAAAACTTCAGATTATCAGTTCCTCATTTCCTAATCACAGAATAGTGAGACATGCAGGCTGTTGTATCAGATACGTATTGAATCAATGATACAAGGCCTGTACAGGTGAGGTAGACAAGTTAATATTCCTCAAAATGTAACTGATGGATAAGCCACAGTCAGATTATTCCATTATCCCTGGGTAGCAAGTAAACCTCAGCACTGGATTAGTTTAGTCTTTTTCCTTTTTTCAGTCATTAGAAAAGTTGCCCTCCTCTGAGAAGTAATCTGCCCTAAAATTAAACCGCGTTACTTGTAAAACACCAAAGACGTACATGATACTGTAAAGTCAAGTATGAGAAAATGGACATGGTAGAGAAAGCTGTTTTTTAGTCATTAAGCAGAACACTGAAAGCACATGATATTGACAGGAGCAGGAGGAAGAGATGCATTTCATCAATAAAGGGCCAAGAAACTAGTCAGAGTTTTGGACCAGCTCTCAGCTCAATTTCCCTTTCAGACCTCTTTCTTGTTCATCTTACAGCAGAACAGGCCCCGATTCACATAGCTCCATGACTGCAGTGGGTTAGGCCCAACACAATGGCAACGTACATGTGGAAAAGAAACAGATGAGAGAGATGAAAAGATTCCTACATATTTTTTTCTTTCCCATCAGGCATTTGTGTCCAGTTCTCTAACGGCAAGGAAGCAGAGTATGCGTAGCCAAACCTTGAAGATTCTGAAGCATCTGCAGTATGATCTACTGGAGACAAAGGGCCTGGAAATGCAAATGCTAATTGCTTGCTATTGCTGCACATATCCTTATGAGCTAGACTTTCAGTCTGGCTCAGTGTCTTGGAGGCCCAGTGAAAATGTTGTAAACAAGGTTAAGAGCACTGAACTTCAAACCAAAACCCCCACCTCCACATTATCTGAAATGGATCTTTTTCCAAACTAATAAAATTTACTCATTCATTTTGTTCAGGATTTGTCGGAATGTTAGGGAACTTACAAGACGAAGTAAAGGGAGAAGAATAAAGGAAAGGAAAGGAGAATAGCACCTGTCTTTGCAGCTGGTCAGCATGCAGTTCTCTAATGTGCTGCCTGCTGGGAAGCAGAGATGGGCTCATGTTACTCTGATCCTTCAGCAAAGGATGGAGTTTGCAGAAAGGAATCCTGCAACTAGAAGATGTGAGGCTTGGGCTTCAGCCAAAAAAAATGGAGACCAGCATTAAATGAAAAGTTCCATAAGTTCAAATGCATTCAATCACTGAGCAACACACAGCTTTGTGGTTTGAAAGAACGTAAAAAGAATTTTAAATCATCATTGCAGAGCTACCAGTTGTTTCTAATTTTGAAGAACAATCACTATTTTACCCTTAACTACTACCAAATGCTTCCCAAAGTGACGATAGTCACCCATAAACACATCAAATATCTTCATTTAGGAAGAACAGACCAGGTCTGATAAGAGCTGATATGAAGTCTGGAAAACTGCTTTATTGCCTGAAGCAGAATTTCATCTTTCATTGACTAAATCTACCTTTGTAAGTGGCACTCATTTTGCTTTAAGTCACATTCTCAGAAGCTCATTTACTACAATTGAAAAGTCATTGAAAAAGAGTAATACAAAAGGTTAGCAGAGAAATTGATGTAATGGTATTATAGTAGACATTTAGAGAGTATAATGTTAAGAATAGCAAAGAAAGGTTTCTGCAGAAAGCAATAAAATTTAAAAAATAAAGACAAAATAAAAGTTGAGCTGATAATCCTGAAACAGTGAGATCTGCATAGCTCAGTCTCTGAAACAAAACAGTGAAACAGCAATGATAGGGCTAAAGTATTTCACAAAAATTATCAAAACAAAACCAGGGAATAAAATCTCAAATTAGAGCACAAAATGCCTTTTTCTTGGTCACGTTTTTAATAATATTAATTGCTACAAAGAGTAAAAGGATGTAGAGGTGTATGATTCTCCATAAGGAGCAGATAGGCTATGAGTTGCATTTTCAGAAGTGACCTTCCCTGATGAAGAAGACTTCCCAATGATGTGCAGGGGACTTGTCACAGAATGTGGTTGAGAAGAACAGGTCAAATGGCAGTTCCAGGGTTTTCAAAACACATAATCATGAATTTAAGAAATAGTTAAAGAGCTGTGACCTGCAACACCACTTATTGGAAGATGTAGTTTCATGTGCTGGCGTTTGAAGGATTAGTGAATATTCAAAGACAGTACACAAAACCAGTTAACAGTAGGACAATCAGGTGAGGAACAGGGTTCACATTAACAAGGCTATTTGCTTCTTTGAATTTCTTTTGTTTTTGTTTTTTTTGTTTGTTTGTTTTTAACAGAAAATAATGAACTTTTGGAGAACAAAAAAGAATCCATGAACTGTATTTCAGCTTTCTTTTTTTTTTTAGGCCCTCACTAGAGATTCAATAACCTAACCTTCCTTTTATCTCTAATTTTATAATTCTATTAAACAAATGATAAATAAGAAGTTTCCTTTAGATACGCAGGGGGGAAGAGAATCACTAAAATACTGGAAAAGGTTCCAGGTTTTCAGTCAGTTGAAGCTTCCCTAATTGGCTGGCATGTTTTTCAGCACTTATTACAGTGAATGCTGCCATCTGTTTCTTACTTCAAAAGAAATAGTCAAAATGATAAGCAAGCTAACAGAGAAGGAAGTCTTATGCATACAGAATATTTTAAAAAGCATAGTATCCTCTAGCTCCCTGTGGATAGAATATCTTCAGTCTTGACATGATAATTACCAGTGGAAAAACTGTGACAGGCAAATATTCAACCAGCTTCCATTTACGATAATGGGGCATGTACAGATGAGATCATTTGGACTTCAGGTTTTCCATTACTCGCCTTAAGTTTTACATTTTAAGTATCCCAGTAATTTCTTTGTAATGAGCCAGGCTATGCATTGCCCATCCATTAGATCAGAGGTTGTTGACTGAAGCAGAGCACTGATAGTGAGAAATCTGCCAATGTAAAACACTGTCCTTAACATCACAAAGGGAAGTTTCATAAATAACAAGAGAAACAGAATGAAAGAAAATATTTATTCAACTTTAGGGCAAAGAAAAAGACATAATAGACAATATACATTCACTTCTAGCTGACAGCTTGTGTATCATGAACAATGTCATAGTCATTTCTGATTTCATAACTAATCAAATACACATCAATGGCTGTTTCTTACTGTTAAACTTCATAGCGAAATGCCGATATTCTAACACTTTAATTTTACTAAATGCTGCTTGCAAAATCAGTCATGTTAAAGACCACATGCCCACACATTAGCATCATACATCCACTCCTAAACCTGAGTACTTCCAGACTATTCTGAGGATTACAGACCATTATGGAGGTACCATAAAGGCAAAATCTTGTGCCAAGCTGTGTAAGGAAAGCCATAACCTGAAATGTTGTGGAAAGAAACTACGGCAGCCAGGATGTTCAATAAGTCATGATAGCTACTACAGTCAAGAAGTGAAAATTGCAGGAGTATAAAACGCAGGAGAGGATTTCACTTACGTGGAGCCTGTTAAGCATCTTTTCACTCTAGTAGTGCAATGGACAGCGGTGAGATTGACAGCTTCCATCTATCCCATTTTCTTTCTACCTGACCTCAGGAATCCAAACCTGGACTTGAAGTGATTTCTATTGGACTGAGAGAAATAAGAGCTCTGCATCTCACGGCAGGCAACTACAGATTCCATTGCTAAGGGAACAAAAATTATTTGCAACAAAACCAGTTGTTAATAGACCTTATTAATTCACCTTTATGCTTTGCTTTTTTTTTTTTTTTTTCCACATCAATGACCATATGACAGCTTTTCCTAGTTTTATAACTGCCCAAATAACAGAAGCACTGTTTGACACTGGGTTGAGGCACACCAAATAGTAATTCCTTTCACTTCTCTCCACAGACCACCATAGTGAAAAATAGGTAATATTAGAAGGAATGGGAGGCTGTCATAGTTTGACTATAGGATAGCTAGGCTCCAGAGGTACTTGTTCAGGGATAAACGCAATGGGTGAGAAGAAAAAGAACAGAACAACTTGGGAAAAAATAACAAAGAAACAAAAGATCCAAGAGGTGACTAACAGGTAGTTCATGAACATTTAGTACCAGAGTGTTCAAACCACAAAATTTAAAGAAGAAAGCCTCAGACCAGAAAAATGACTGTCTTGACAATGTCACAGCTTAGCTTACAAACAGGACTGGNAAAAAAAAAAAAAAAAAAAAAAAAAAAGAATTAGACACCAACAATGCAGAAAAAAGGGGAAGGACCACAAGCTCCTGGCTCTTACTACCTTAAAAGATAAACCTGAGAAAGTGTAAAAACAGCAGCACTCAAATTGCACACACAAAGGAGGTGTCTGTGTTATCACACTGGAGTAGTGCACTGCTGCTGCCCAGGATTCAGCACGGTTCCCAGGCAGGCAGACTTTTGGAAATGCAGATAAATTCAGAGGAGATATTTGAACCTGTAAACAGGATATAAAAAAGCATGGGAATTCAATCATCTCCTCCTCTAAGAACTTCACTAACTACCATGTAATTTAGATCGTAGGGAGCTGTGAAATTGGATGCCTAATTTGAGTTCATGATTAGCTACTTAAAAAATGTACTTTATAGAAAACAAATAGTTCTTAAGCTAAATATAAAACTATATTTTTTTATTTATTTAATTAGGATATTTTTTTGTTCATAAAAGTATCATCATTCTCCTAGTAAGGGAATACTTAGCATCTCCTTTGATTAATAGACCAGCCTTAAGACATTTAGTGGAACATAACTCACTTGTCAGAACTTCATATCTACAGTGAGACTAGAATGGGCTTTGATAAAGCAATTGGAAAATAATCTATTTATGCTCAATAATAAATTACTGTGCTGTACTGCATTTAACATTCAATTGACATGTACCACTGAATGCTTTGCCCTCTATATGAGAGCCACTGAAGAAAGTAGCTGGACATAGACTCTACACTCTCACACAGAAGGCAATAAATATCATTTACAATATGTACAACACGTAACATGTACAATTGGTCAAATCAGTGCCGACAAATACATTTGCTGACAAATTCAGCTCTTTTTCCAATTATCAGCTGTTTCCAAACAAACTACTGTTGCATTTTTTATTGTAATTGCAGAATAGACAATCGAATCGTCTGAGCCAAAACCCCAAACTCTCATCAACTTCACTTGGGTTGTGGGAAAGGGCTGCAGATGAACAAACTTTACCCAAAGAATTTGTCAAATATTTGCTTGGACTGATTCATCCTTGTTATTTACGTTGTATTACTGGCCATTCAAGTGATATAGATTTTCTTCTTGTTGTTTTTAGACTGTGTGTGCGAAATTTTTAATCCTGGCATTAACTCTACAACTTGCTGAGGAAGCGAAGTGAAGAGGGAGTTGGTTCCCTGGGAACCAAGGGCAGGAAAAATGGGAATGGCACAAAGATGTGCCAGGTGACGCTCACACTGGATGTCAGGAGAATTTGTATGAGGAGGTTTCCTAGTGAGGTGGTTGGTTCCCCATGCCTGTCACTGTTCAAGAGGCATTTGGACAATGCCCTCAATAGTGTAATTTTTTATTAGCCCTGCAGCGGTCAGGTATCTAGAGTCTATGATCTTTGAAGATCTCTTCCAATTGAACTATTCTATATTTTACCTTAATACTTTAAGAACAAATATTTTTTTAAACATGAATGAATAACCATATTCACATGAGAATTGTAACAAAAAAAGAACTATCATCATCCCAATGGTTATGGAAGTACAAATATCCATAATATCCATTTTGGTTGATACCAAAAGGTTATATCAAGTCTGCAATGTTCAGAATCCAATGTAGTGTTTCCAAGCGCAGATTCAGACTGCTCAAGAAGTCACTGTATATATCGTTAGTCTGAAGCAGAAGTCCCAGAACAGACTGCAGTGTAGGCTTATGCAGTGAATGTTGAAATTATCAATTCATCTGTCTTTCCCATGAACAGAGAGGAAATCAAACACTGAGATTAAACATACAAGTGTTTCATTTTTCAGGATCTGGAACTGTATTATCTACCTTTACCAGAAGAAGTAGTTCTCTTTACAATTCACGCCTACTACACAGTCTGTTATGGTTAACAATAGTAGTAACATAACTGTTCCAAAATACTGTAGAAAAAAATCCTTCAGAGGATTTACCATTTAATAGTGAGATTACGATACATTTACTTCTGCAGAATAACAACCTCTTCTCCTAATCCAACTGGCTTCTAATAGATTTGCTCGAGGACTCATGGGACATGCCAGCTACAGAAAGAGCACATAATCTGATTCTTAGTTTCTTCTAAATGTCTTAAGAAACATAGATACTGCTTACCCCTCTCATTTGTGCATACCAGGAAGTTTCTCCTTGATATGTGGGCACTTCTGGAAATATTCCCCATCTTTCCCGTTTATAGAGTAAATTTTTCTGAATCTTTTACCTACCATATACTTGGTGTTAAGACTAAATTTGCACACTCAAACTGTCATGGAACAGTAAGTTGTCTTTAATGGGGTGCTGTACAGCTACAACATGTATGCTGCAGAATTACCATCTACCAAAAGCTGCATCACGTACTTAGGTAATTTGGAGTACCTTTATTTCTTCCTTGAAATTTCTCTTCCTGAAATATCTCTAATCTGCAAAGTACTTTAATGACCTAGAAATTCCTGAGTGATTTGTTGAAGCTTTGAACAACCACAGGACACCCTGTGGATCATCACAAAGATAAATGTTTTCCATCTATTGATTCCTATGTTTATTTTCCAAGTATAGAATTATAACTTTCACCACAAGGAGCACACAAATAAAATATAGCCAGCTACATTTAATATAGTAAATTTGATCTACGGACTTGCTTCTGGATTTACATTAATTTGTTCCATCTTAACACTACCTTGGTAGCAGCAAGCGATGAATGAAAAAAATAACATTGGTTCCAGTGTTCAACGTGACACATATAAACATTTTTATAAACTACTCTGAAAATTGAAGAAAAAGGGAACTGGCAAATAACTATGGGTATGATGAGTTGAGCCAAAAATGTGATTTTGGACTGTTTCCATTGCGGTTTCACTTCAGAGTAATTTGTATGATTTGGAAAGCTAGCAATATAACTCTGTGTAGGGATGGGTTATTCAAGGTAACCTCTATGTTTAAAGGATGAGGCATTTTTATAGCCATGGACCAAAAAGGAGGTCACATGCTACAGCTACCTAGAGCTCAGGAGACAGAGAATCCACTATTTTTAATTTCTCACATTATCTTCTACAGTACAGAGACATGTATTTTACTGTTCTTAAGACACATAGCTATTAATATGATAATAACACAGTGAGCAAAACAGAAAAACCTAATAAAATACTCTTTTAGCAGAAATACTGACTTTTCCTATTCTTTAAGGCTAGTGTTCACATTGAAACCCTCAGGAAATGCAGCAAAGTAGAAGCATAGGAGTTTATTATTTAGAAGTTTTAAAATGTATTGGATTTTAGCGTATTCCTAGTTCATGTGCCAGCCCTATTTAGAGCTAGATTTTTGCAATGATAGACCCACAGCTATTCTCTAGATGATTCCTAGATATTTTTAAGGTGCAACAAGTTTAAAATTGTGGTTTGAACATGAAAACACAGCAAATCAGTCCTCTCAGCTCACAGTTCATTCCCAAGTTCTAGTACTTCAGATACATTTGATTCAACACCGTACACATAGATAAGACTATCATTATTTAATATATTGGATGTGAATAACATTTTCTGTATTATGGATCAGATAAAAGATTAAAAATGTCAAACTCCCTGAAGAATCTTGAAGTTAGTCACTAAGGAATAAAGATTTACAGTGGGATTTTTTAAAGAGTTCATTTCAGATCCACATCTGTAGTGAGTTTTCAGTGAAAGAAGTAGAAATACCTAATTCACATCATTGAAAAATTAGATCTAGAAAAATTATAATGTCAAAATAATACAAATATTAAATTCTCATTTTACTCCCTACTTCTTGCAAAGAATAAAACACTTTTAAAACAATTCCAAGACTTTTATAGGATCAAGCTCAAATCAGTTCTGGAAATCATCCACACAGATTTAAAGAAACACAGGGTCAAGGTCTTGAGATTTCTCAGCGCCTTTGGCTAGAAGCCAGATGAATAAAAATCAAACACAGCAAAGATGTAGTGCTGTAAAGAATACTTAAAGGAATAATTAAATAATGCAAATGAAAAAAAGCCACTCATACTTAATGAAGATAGACTATCATCTTCAACTAAAGAAATTCCTAATTCTGGTGTTAGTCTCTTTCCCTAACTGCAGTCTCCATAAACACATCACAGAACTCCTGGATGGGAGAAGCACAGCATACCGAGGCTGATGGGCCATCGCACTAAAACACCAAGAAGATATGGATCTAGCGCTGCACCTGTAGGACAGCCGCAGTAGGCTGCTGTACTACAGAGGCCATTCCTGCAATACATACCAAGTTTGGGGTTAGAGCATGCATGCACTAACACACTTGAAGTCACTCAGTCCTTTCTCTACATCTAGTAAGGGAACGTCAACCTTGGGCTTTGCCTCTGGTGAAGTACAGGCCTGAATCTTACCATGACATCCCATGTATGTAACAGCACTGCAGCATCAGGGGCTGCTTTGGCTACAGCTAGATATCTTGCTGCATTGCATGGGTTTCCTCTCCAGAGCACGTCTTCAAAACATTTCACTCCACAGCTAAGTTTTCAGATACTTCTGACCATCAGGGAATTTTCCCTCTTTTCATTTCTCATATTTACTATTTCTTAATGATTTTCACATTTCAAACCTTCTGTAGTAATGTATTTTAAGTTTGGTTATTTCCTAGATTTGTGTTGTTTATGTTCTGCACAGACGCTTAGTTATCTCCAAGATTGCCTCTTCTTTTTATCATCTCCACCTGACAAGAACTGAGCAGGTTCTGGTTTTGAGTAGGACAAGCAGTTACACTGATGGGATTCTTTCACTACCAGATTCTGCCTAATCCATGTTAAAGGTCTTTCGGACAGAAGATGGTCTGATTTTTCCTTGGGTCAAGATAAAGTCTACTGCAGAGAAAAGGATTTATGATGCTCCAGGGAATGTTCATTGCATTGCAATGCTCAAGGCAACAGCCTTTGCTTGATGGAGATTTTACTACGTACTTGAATTGGATTGCTTAATTGGTATTTAAAACTGTAGGGTTTCCTCTGGAACACAGCTTTAGTTCCCTTTATAAAAATTATTGAAATTGCTTTTTATAGTGAAAGAAAGAGTTCTGATAATACAGAAGTTGGCTGGGAAAAATTTCTGCCAGTGAATCGTTATCTAAGATACGTAAAAGCAACACTGCCAGATAGGCAGAGTAGGACGTGCTGTGTCAGGCACTGCAGCTTCCTTTACCCCTCTTGCTCTGTGGCAATGCCACATGATCAGAACTCAACACAAAAGACAGAACAAAGTCCTTGTAATCCCTCCAGAAAGCTCTTGATATCATCTGTGACAAGGGAAAATGAGATTTGTGGATAATCTCAACCCAGATTAGCTCCATGTGCCCATAAGGAAAACGTGACTGCAACCTGCCACATCTTAAGTATACAGAAGACCCCTTGTCTTCTGCTCCTTCCCGGAATCCTGTAGCTCAGGCAAGAAGGAACATAGGGATGGTATCTGGTCCAATAGAACCTTTTCTGTTCTTTCACTTGTAAAGGCCAGATTTTCTCCCTGACTGACCTCAGAGGTGTGCTAATTAATGAGAAAAAAGAACAGTTCTATTGGGATTAGAAACCTTCCATATGTCAAAATGTAGCAACATGCCTGCACCTTAGCTGTTTGCCCCAGAGGTTTAAGCCAGCGGTTATCAGGAGCCTTTCATTTCCAAAGCTGGCACAGGATCGATCAGAATATAAACTAAACTGTCCAGAAACAGGCTGAAACCTGTGAAGTAAAACAGCATGGAGGGGAGGTTATGCTACCATCTCTTCATTTTTTTCCCCTGGAGTCAATAAACAATGAAGAAAACAGTGTCAAATCTGAATGGAAGAGCTGATTAAGGATTCACACTCTGATCTGTTCGCTGGAGGTTCTGATTTTCTTAAGAAAAAAGTTTCCCTGTTCTTACATAACCTTCGACACTGCAGCAGCAGGCTAAGTGAGGCAACAAGATTAACAGACATGAGATATTTTTACCACTTCACCCAAGGAGTCACAGAATTCTCTGGGAATGTTCACACTTGTTCAAAACAATGTGTGATTCTTCATGTTGCTATCAGTGCAAGGAGAAAACCCAACGTAGGCTCCATGTGATTTGTACTGAACAATTTCACATAATTAACATCCTTCTTCAAACTAATAAATTTGCTAAATTGTTTTTTTATAGGAACCAGAGTGCTATTATTAAGTACCTCTGCAAAATAACAGGGTTATCAAAGTGGAAGTCATTAAGCTGCCATCCCTACTGATGGTTGCGTATGTTACCATCAACTTAGCCATGACAAATTGTTTCTCGGTTCACTTACAGGAAATGTATTTGCATCAATTAGCACTGCTTATATGATCAAGGAACAAGATCAGTGAACCATAATGAATATGGCCAATATCTGGCCCAAAATATGACATCCATTTATCTAAATGTAATACATAGGTTTCATTTTATTGCATCTCTTCCTGTTTCCCTCCTTTTACTAAACATTTATTAACAATGATGCCACTGTAAACAGGACTATGTATCATTTTTAAATGAACTTCCATTGCAACACTGTTAAAAATTCCTCCTTTAATGTGATTTGCTACTCTGATACCATGAAAGATCCACTATCCACCAAGTCTTCCAAATAATCACTCTGCCTTCAGCTTTCAAGAAGTCCACTACGAATGGGAAAATCAGTTGCATTTTCTCACACTACTACAGCTCTATTGAAGTAGAAGCTGAAGGTGTGATGCCAGCCTCTCTAGAGTCAGATGGAGCTCCAGCTGTGCAGCTCATGGTCCAGCCTGCGATAAAAATCTTTTTCCTTCTCCACAACAGCTGTAACAATGTCAGAGCTCCCTGCACACAGAAAATATCTAATTTTTTTTTTTAAGTGGAGGGAACACAGTAAAAAGCCCCATAATGAGGAGCATGGTGGACAATTAGAGGATTCTAGAGTGAAGGATGAAATATCTTGGGCCATGTATAATGGTCAGCAGTTCAAAGTCTTCCGCCATGCATTCAGCATCAAAACCAAATGTGACACACAGCCACATCAGCTTGACTTAGCTAATGGTGCCAACACTCCCTGTTCAGTGCTGAAACCTCAGGCTGAACCTTTCACTCTAACCAGGGCAGCACTGCATGGGAACGCTTTCTGCAGAAAACAGTAAAGCTCACGTGCAGGTCCCATCAGCAATGCTCTGCTGTCCTGTGTTGAAGATCAGATCCTCAGCTTTCACTGAACTTAAGAAGGTAAGTAGCATTTATACAAACACCTGAATCTGAAGATGTGAACAACAAGACCACCACAACACTGGATGGGAAGAACCCTGCCTCAGAGCAAGGTTCCATACCGCAAATCACAAAAGCATGAAAGTCGTCACTTCCCTCAGTTTTCTGCTTTCAAGCACATTCTCAAAGTAGATTACTGTTTTGTTTTTCTATTGTTAATTACAATATTCAAAGGTGTCTTCTACTGAGCACTCACTTTGAGATACAGGTCTGAGTTTTCAAGGAGGCATGCTCAGCACTTAACAGGGAAAATATATTTAGACATAAAATGCATGAATGCATCCCTAACCACCAACATGACAATTTTAATGGTCCCTAGGAAAAGGTACCTGCACTTGTAGCTAAACTCATTATCCAAGTTCCATATTTGAAATGTAGAAGATAACAGAACATTAAGCAAATTTAGCAGCCAATCTCAGTGTAACTATTCCTGAGCAAAAAAAATTCTACATATGCAGCCTTCTTACGCATGGTCAGATATTTGAGAGCAAATCAAGAATTTGTTGCTGCTGAGAAATGAGACATGCAATCTTTGGAGCCAACGTGGTCACTGGTGACCACCTAATAATTTCCATATTTATTAAGTATTGTACTGCTATTTATCCCAGAAAGCTTTGCACAGGAAGAAGAAAAAAAAAAGAGGAATCTTGGTGTCTGCTGCTATCCCTTTTTGTTGTTCTTTATAGAAAATAATAGAACCTAGGAAAAAAAATGAAAAGATCAGATTTCTTATTTGTTACTGGAATAATGCAGAGGAACAATTATAAAAAGAGGAGAAATAGAACTCAGCTTCTGTTTATCTTTTTCTTTTTTTCTCCTTACTGTCAATTTTTCTAGAATTACTTGATTTAAACAAAGAGAAGCAAAGGTTGCTCCACAGGGGAAGGTAAAGCAGAAAAGGAAGGGGGTGGTGGGGTGGTGGAAAAAAGAAAGGAAAATTAATACACATCTTTATCAGTTCCCAGGCAAAATAAAAGATTTTTTTTAGTATTCTGTAATAATCTCTATCCAGTCTATTCCAGCTTCAACCTACACCTAACTTCCATTAACATTAATAAGAATGCTCACATCAAAAGAAGAATGCGCTTCACACTGTCAAGTCTCAAAACAGGACAATAGATTTAACTGAAGAAAACTTGGAATGGCATAGAGACAAATGAAGCAGTTCATAACAGGTCTGTATAGGATAATAAAAACATACTTATCATAGCATACCTGAAAAGATTTCATTCCAGCAGTAAAAGCCCTACATAAATCATCCCAATGTACAAAAATGGACTATGAAATCTTTACGTAAGGAGCAGATAGTAAAATTGCATATAGTATTACATTATTGTGTTAAAAAGTAAGCAACTGAAACTAGCTTAGAAAGCTTTTACATATTTACAGGGTTGCTTATTCTTTTGGAGGATGGTAGGGAATGATGGTGTTGCCAATACGCAGAACTAGCCAGTCAGAATTGCAACTCTTACATTCTCTTACATTTTTTGTTTCTCACTTTTGTCTGCTGTGTTACTGCAACAATCTTCTCACGTTGCATCAACATACATTCATATTTACAAAAATACTTATGCCCATGGAAAGAGTAATAAAATACAGATTTTACTGAGCAGAAAACTACAACAAATCGGATGCATAGCAGATCTCTATAGCTTGGCTTTTTCCAGGAAAAGCAACTTATTTAGCCCATAGGACCATCAGCCTCTGTGGAGTTACAGCCACTGAAACTAACAAGGATCAGTCCTTCAGATTTTGCAGAGGATATCACACAGCCTTTCTTTACAGTTCAGGCTTACTTGACTTCTAGTCATTTTTATCTGATGCCCTGAAGGATTTTCAGACACAACAGACATTCTAACAAAACAAAGCATAGAACTGAACTAACGGCTTTCAATGTTTTTAGGTAAGCTAAGAACCTAACTCCAAATCACAGCAGAACCCTTAACATTTTGAATACATAAAGAAGCCACCAAAAAAAATCTGTTACTGAATATTATCTGTCAGGATGTTTTGAGATGTTTAAGCCCAAGACAGGGTTGTAGAGTTCACAAACATTTTGATACATCTGAAATGGAGATTTTTAGTAACATTTAGTTTCATGCTACATTTGATCGAATCAAGTGTTTCCTCTGATTATATTTTCATAAAGATTGAAACTAGGAAATAGAAACAGACTTCACACCAGCCAGTACTTACACATTTTTACAAAGATTTCCCCAATTAACCATGCCAAAGACTTGCAACATCAAACTTTAACTGAAACATTTCTTTGCCCTTCTGCCATTCCCTCTTAAAACAGAAATATTTCAAAGGCAGCAGTGGTTCCAAAGACCACGTAGAGCCACAGACTGCATTTTCACAATTACAAGCTGTGCACGAGATTCATGATTTTTTATTCCAAAAGGCAAAGTTTTTGCAAGAGGCCTGGTGCATTTTAATCTTCACCTGCAGGCAGGCATTTAGGACTGAATATTCAACAATGAGCTAAACTGAGTAGATTGGCTTAGTACTGTCAAGTACTAAGGAGGTACCCACACCTTGTAGTAAGTCTAAAAAATAGCTCAAATTTCAGAACTGAATACCTTCTATTTATTTATTACCTCATTCAGAAAGCACCTGACTTTCCTGTGAGAGCTAGTTTTTACTGGTGATTGCTTTTAACCTTGATCCAAGCTATGCAAGTTTTAACATGGCTATAGTTATCCTTCTTTATTAGATACATTATCACCTGGAAAGCTGGCCTTTTCCAGGTTATCACTACCTCCCACCTAATAGTTTACCTAACACGGTTCAAACATCAAGCTGTTTGCAAGGTAAGTGAAATTCATCTTCCCCCCTTCTTCCAGACACACAAAGAGAAGGCTCTAGTCACACAGCCCTCAGATATACCCAGGCAAGGTGTTCTCAGGCCTCAGACTATTAGAAAGAAAGCTTTGTATACTCACTTAGAATGAACCTAGACTGTGGGCGTTCACATTTCCAGAAGCAACAAAGTCACTGCCCTGACTAGCCCTTTCTTACAGGATTGGCACAAAGGCAAATGAAACAATAGACTAGCACAGATTTCCAGCGAGATTTGTTTTCTAGTTTTTCTCCTTACCCAAATACCTAAGCTCCCTCTAATCTGAGCTGATAGGTGTAGCTGGTTACAAAAATCTAAAGGATACAATAACAGCTATATACGCAAAGATCTACCTCAATCACACATTGCAATAAGCTGAAGATGCTCTCTTCTGTTGTTTTCTCAACAAAAAGTCATAGTGCAACCAGAAGCCACTATTTTTTTTTTGATGTTGTTAAATTATTAGGCAACAGTTCAGTAATAGAATTTGTGATATATAGAGCCATTCAAGTAAATTCATCATCACAACAGAGCTGTGTCCTCACATGCCCTCCCTGTAAGATTGGCACATTTTCTCAATAGAAAATCGCAGACACAAACAAATTTGTGAGAGCTATGAAGATTCTAGATGCAGGAAAAAAGAACAGAAAATAAAGTCCATACAGCAGCTTGGGAAACATCAACAATTCTTATTTGTATGAGTGCTCAGACAGGGTGTGCACATGGAACAAGTAAAGGGTAATAATCAAAATATACGTTGAGATGAACGCATCACATATAGCCTCTTCTCTTATCAGTTGCAAGCAAGGAAAAAGCCTTTTGACAAGAGAGTTTGTCCCTGCGAGGATGAATATGGACATTTACAGTTAGGAAGTATGCCTTAATTAGTTATGCGCTTGCTTTTGTAGGATGTGCGTTGAGGAGAATGCCACGTTTAACCAGCCTGTATTCCTCTCTTGCTGACCATAAAGATTTGGGGGGGGGTGGTTTCTTCTTTCAAGTTCATACACAGCCTGGGACTTCCTTTGACTTAATGCATATTAGAGCTTGTAACACGATGGAAAACACAGCAACAACAGCAGAGCAGCAAGGTTCTAGGCTGCAGCAAATGAGGATTTGCTCAAATGCAACAGCTGTAGGCACAGAAGTAAAGGAAAGAAGCTGCTTACCCTTCGGAAGGCCTCCACTAGACAGGGATCTCCAGCAAGACAGCCTTATTTCCACTGCCAACCCTTAAATGAGGTCTGGGAAGGGGTGCATCCTGGCTCCATCCCTTCTGGTCACTCAGGTGCACTGCATACACCTGAGCTCCCCTGGGTTGGCCCTGCCTTCCCACCAGGTGCTCAATCACTGCCTCAAGCCATGACTTAGCATTTCTACTACAATGCTTGAAGAATATTAAATGGAAAAAAAAACCTCATAGTCTTTAAGACTTATTTTTCAGGTACCTCTATTAAGTGCATTATTATAGAATAAAACTGTTTTGCAAAACAGAAAGGAATGAGAAATAGAAGTCATTTGCATAATTCTAATTCACCTGTGAGTGTGATCCTCTTCATCAGTTTTCATATTTTTCTCATCAGCCTTTTTCTTTCAGTCACACTATTACTACCCTACTGCCAATTTTAAATCATCCTACCTGCGCCACTGAATAGGAAAAAAAATAAATAAATAGATAGTTTAGAAAAGACCATGACCCTAAGTGCATGAAAAACAAGTGCTAACTAATGTTGATTAATTTCCTCTAAGTCAGGTTGACATTACTCTCCAATTCACATAACATCAACTTACAGTGACATGCACTGACAGCAATCCCAATCTGATAAAAATACTCCAGTTTAAAGTCAGGGTTTATGTGTTAACAGCCATATTTAAAGAAAACACATCTTTTTAGGCTGAATTTTCTGTCAAGTATTCTACACCTTTCATCAGTACTGAAAGGATGTTTTCTGGTATTCATATCAACAGCACTACAGATCATTTCTATGAATACGAACTCAAGAAAGTTTTGGAAACAAAAAACCCTGCTAAGAGTTTATACACCATAAACAGGTTTTTTAAATGAATTATGTCTCACTAAAATTTTTCCATCTATTTGCCTTGTTTGTGTGACTTTCAATGGATGGACTCAACTCCATGAAGAGAGATTATGAAACAGATGAGCTGGAACAAAAATAAAAACTAGTGCTTTAAAAATACTTTTGACTGCAAAAATGAAGTGTTTCGAATTGCATTAGTTACCTTATTTTGGTCTTCAGAGTAAGGCACCTATAATGTCTAAAAGAAAAGGCAACAAAAAAAGTCCCATGCAATAACTAGGACACAACTGCTCCTTACAAGATCTGATGCACATGATCTAACTATAAGAATGCTGTTCCCCTCTTGTCATGTACCACAGATTGAAATTTTGCCCTTGAGTGCCAACATCGGTTGTTTCAGATAACTTTAAGGAAACAGTGGTGCTGCTTAAGCACAGTTCTCTGCCACTGGAAGAAGCTATGTCTCTTTTATTCAGAATGAGAAATCTTCACAGCAAAGTGCTGAGGCGAGCAGCCTGTAAGTGAGGATGGATGAGGCACATGCATTGAAAGAGCCCATGCACTGAAAATGATCACAGTGAAGAAAGGAAATTCAAGATCCTTGAGCTGGACAGAAGCCGTTCTAAGCAAGCAAAATGGAAAGCATCTAAAGAAAATTAGAGGCATTAAAATCTTGGAGAGAATGATTATCTCTATTACTAAGATAACGATCCCAGGATTATTGAACACATATTCCTCATAATCCCATCAGTGTCATTAGACAGCAAAAACATGCAAATGCCAAAGATATCCACTACACAATATCATTTTCAGCTTTTGGAGTTGGGATTGTTAAGCACTAGCATCTATATTTAGTTACCAAAGTAAAAGATCTGTTAAATACAATTCCTCTGCCAATCTCATATATTTACTAAGAATTGATGCTGCTGCCTACTTCTGAAAACCAGATTGCTTGGTTAAACTCTCACCTTTTAAATTAGCCATGTAGATTTCAAGATGTTGCTCATCAGTTTTAATCTTGTTGCCATTGAGTCTCATGATAAATGGTTCCGAATCAATTAACTCCATGATCCTGGAAAACTGATGATATGACAGATCTTTTTAATCCCATTATTTGACACAGAAAACCCTTACTAAAACAAGGAACACTACCACATAATGCAACACAGAGCTATACACCTCAATTGCTCCTTTATATTTAGTTTGTTAAATCTCAAAATACTTGAATTCAGTTCTGAAACACACACAAGACAATTATGCATTCATACAGGAGCATTTATGTGCAAAACTGTCCTACACCAGAACTATTTTTCAAAAAGCTATCATTTTCACGCATCATTTCACGTTCAATGCAAAATAGTTCTAAGGTGGGCAAAATGAAAAAGTCGCTGAGAACAGAACATCTTGATGCCCGTGTCTGCCAGTGTCTATGAGAAATCTATCTTGTTTTATACAAACCAGCTCCTAATTTAGGAATTTATAGGATCTTTTCCTCAACATCTGAAACTGAAATGGGGATTTGGGCAGCGGTGTTCTCATTGCCTGGGGCAGCAGACAGGCTATATCCTGGTCTTAAGTTGCACCAGGGGAGGTTCAGGTTGGATGTTAGGAAAAATTTCTCCTCTGAAAGAGTGATGAGGCATTAGAACAGGCTGCCCAGGGATGTGATGGAGTCACCATCTCTGGAGATGTTCCAGAAACATGTAGACATGGCGGTGATGGTTTGATGGTTGAACTAGATGATCTTAGTGGTCTTTTCCAACATTAATGATTCTGTAATTCATAGTGATCTTTTTGGAGCACTTTGCCACATCCACATAGCCAGCAATGGGGCACAATGTCCTAGCTAGTGGCAGCTGAAAAACTCCTATCTATTTAAGTGATGCTGAATCTTACCCTGTATCTTCAAGGAAGAAACTGGGCAGCCACCATCAGGTAGTGAGTTTCTCACCAGATGTCAACACCTGCTTTTGATATTGATCGGTAACTCAATCCAATTTTTAAATAAAATTCTTCCATCCCTTTCTGTTTACTATAAACTATGTATATGAATGTTATGTGTCACGAATGTAAAAATGCATATGATCACTTTGGCAAGGGTTACCAGTTGCAGATGAAATTTCAGAGAAAGGAAATTATATCTCAAACCCTGTAACAGCAGAGGCATCGGTTGTTTCTCCTACTCATCCCACTGTGCTTCCTGGAGGAACTGCAGGCATTCTCAGCTGTGCAGCATTTGAGATGTCACCTGCACTCTAGTCCAGAAGCCAATCGCAGTGTGTTCATATCTCAGCTATCAATTTTATTTTTTTATTATTATTTTAATCAGACCTTTAGCCTCATCAGAGCTATTTGTTTGCACTTAGTCACTTGTTTTTATCGTTGTTTTTATAATAAATGAACAAAAAAACGGAAAAAAGTTTTTATGGCTGAGAGTTTGTGGCACCTGCTGAGCATTTAAGGACATCAGTGTAAACCATGTTTAATTGTTTGTTATCAATGGGAAAAAGTTATTCAAAGGGACTCAAAGATACACTAGTTTTAGCATGTCAGTATTAAATAGTCAGGTTTATGAGTATCATGTTTACCTGCCACAGAGGTTTTTATTAAAAATGTATAAGAGTCCCTGAATAGGTTTGAAGTTAAATACCACGTTAAAGTAATTCATCTTTAGTTTTTGTTTGGGTTTTTTGTTGTTGTTGCTTTATTTTTTATTGTTTTTAAAAGAGTGTATTGCAAATCTGCCATGAGCAAATGCAATCATAAAATTTTCATAGATAAAGTAAAGGATTAATCCTGAGAGATTACTATTATTTTGGCAAATACTACTCATTAAAAAAAACAACCAGTTTTCAAATACGAGTTGAACTTAGGAATTTTTTCCAGCTCTAAAAAGGGCATACAAGATAGAGCATTTATGCTTCATGTTTTAAACAATCTTCCTTAAAAACAAATTTTACACGGTAAATAATATGAAGATGGTATGAAATATTTATTTTCAGGACAAATTAAATGTTTCAAGTCAGCCCAAAACATTTTGGAGGCCAGAAACCAAACAAATATATCCAGTATTCCCATAACACCCATGAAAAATATTGAAATGAGTATGGTTTATAATTAGAAATAAAATTGCAAAACCTGACACCACACCACTCTGAATCCATTACCTTGATTTACAAACTGTAAACTTGCATTGGTGTTTTAACCGGACCATACTTCAGTTCACTTTCAATGCAACTTTCAGTGGAATACTTGAAGATCTAATTATAACACAGAAGGGAAGGAACCAAGCCTTAGCTTCAGAAAGTTGTTTTTAGAGCAAAATAAGATTAATTGTTTATGATGGCCTAAAGTCAAAATCTGCCCAATTCTCTGCTTGTTATGACTTTACTCTGGACTGCTATTGAGAAACATTACAGTTACCAACTACTCACAAAGCTGGGCACACCTAATATTTAGCTGCAGAAGCTATCACTGCATCCACAAAAGCTGTAACCATGGAAGGGTATGAAACAGTATCAACCCACCCAAAGCCTACCTGCCACTGCCGCTCTCCAATACAGGGATTCGGAAAAACCCTGCAAGACTTGGAGGGAAAGCCCTATGGCACATTAATGGCTGGAAGGCCCTAGAACAATACAAGGATTAACTGGAGACACAGGGTAGAGTACAGACAACCCAGAGGTGTAAGTCTCCTTCTGTCGCTGAGAATTGATATTTTATTTCACAGTATTCTAAAAGCAAGATCTTGCCAATATAAAGTAAGAACAAAACGTACAGAAGGTTTATATTTCAGCAAAATTATTTACCTACCTAAATTATAACTTACATTCAGACAAATGCTTCTAGAAATGCCAACCTCCATTCCTGTACGAGAAATGTGTCAATGGCAAAATAGGAAAAGTTACTATGAGGATGGCATATGGTAAAAAGAATGCACAGAAAATGCTGTCAGGAAAGAAAAGGATTGTCTAATGATGCAGTAATGTGAAGATCATCGCAGAACTCCAGACCCACAAAACATTAATTTTCAAAAGAAAAAATGAGACAATTCTAAATATAAAATCTGTAAAGAAATACTTGTGGGCATATTTCAGGGTTACAGAACAAAATGTAGACTTGAAAGACAGAAATTTGTATAAAATTTCACCTCAGCATCATTAGAAACTTAGTCAGGGAAGATGAAATCCTGCTTGTGTGTTCCTAAATCCTCCACCCACTTGCCAAGGAAGTGGAGAGACTGAATCCTTCCCTCTGACTGGGCTCATGGCATGGGATAGGATTGCTACTTCTCCAGTACCAAACCCAATATTCTCAGAACTGATTTGATGCCTAGTTTTGGCAAGGCCTTCAGGAGGCAGAAGCTTCCCATTTAATGTCTTCCACATCCAATGCAGATGTAGTGGTTTCACTTTGCTGGAAACCATAGCCGTAGCCAAATGTCATTGTAAAATTAAGGCTGTCCTGTAAAATATCTCAATGCATATGCCACCATTTCTGGCACCATGAGGTGGTTGGTTTGGTAGGACTTTTAAGTATCACTGTTTCTTAACATACCAACCTTACTTCTCCCTAGAAGAGCTGATTAGTGATAGGAAAAGCAAAATTCAAACAGTTTGGTCTTGCTGTGAAACAAGTTAATTCCATAGAAGTGCTGCTTGTCTGGGAGCAAAGAGATCAATCAATACAAATACCATAAGTAGCCTGGAAAATGGAGACACTGAGGGAGCTGCTGAGGTGGAGTGTCATCTGACTACGCCAAGGGAGAGCTCAGGGTCTGCAAACGTATACCATAAAAAGTTGGGAAACAACTGAACTGAATTCTGGACACCAATAAAGTGCATGAAGTAACAGGAATCTTGGAAGGTTATCTAGCTAGGAACAGCAAACAGCAGCACAACAGAGCTATGGCAACAGAACCCAGGGGGTATGAGCTGGGGACTTACCAGGAATGTCGCATTGTAAGGGCTCACATAGGCCAGCCGGGAAACAGCTTTGTCCAAAATGAATTATTGCTAACAGAGGGCTAGAGGCACTCTTCAGATTCTACCAGTGAGATTCAGGCTTATAGTTTCACTCCTGTCTCTTAAGGCATGTCTACATTGCATATTTGGCTTGCAGCCTGAACTCAGGGGCTTTGGCCTGGCAAATCTCCTGAAGAATTGCTGCTGGTGTCCAAATTAGCACACAACCAGCATGCCTCCCTGCTGAAAGCAGGCAGCTGAGAGCCAAGGGGTGCTAAGGAACAACAACTTAACCCCCATTTTAAACTGATTGAGGAGTATGAGCATATGAGTGGCTACTCCTCAGCTCAAACACAAAGCCGGTATGCATTAGCCTGAACCACTGTATCTGAGGCAGAAAAACAAAGTGCTTTCTTTCTACCAGGCACAGCTGAAAGGTACTGAGGAGCTGGGCTATACTGTCTCTCAGCTGCTGCTTGCGGCTCTTAATGTAAATTTCTATGTTGACATGGCATCAAAGCATCTGTGAGCACCTCAAGGCCAGGGAGACTGGGTCATTTCTTCTCATAAGAGCAACCTCAGTGTCACTGGCTAGGCTCAGAGCAATGACACTATTTACTCAACAGTGTGGATGGTTGGTGAATGGCGACATAAACATTGATTTAGGCCCAAGCCAAACACAGAATGCAAACCTGGCCCGAGTGGGGCTCAATTTTCCAGTAATTTTACTCTGCCAAGAAAGCAGAAGAGCAATTAGAGAGGGATAAACCAACAGTGGAAAAGCACAGTCAAACAAAAGGACCTCTGCAACCCACCATCACTGCCACAACAGAGACAGTATTGAGCAAGCTTATAAGTACTCCTCAAATAATGAAGATACTAGCTAGTCACAGATATTTAATTCATATCAGGGTATGGCACAGCTAAATTAACATGGATTGCATCCACAAACTATTTAACTGGGTATGGTGCCCAGCAGTACAACTGCACTCCTCACAGCCTTTAAAAGAAACCTCTTCAGACTTCTGCATTTGCCTTAACTTTTGATTTTCTACCAAACAAATTAGCAGGCAATGCTCCTGATATATATATATAAACAAACAAACAAACAAACCAATAATTAAACATTAGAAGTATGTATATACAAAATAAATATCAGATTAGTAATTATATGTATTCTTTAAAAAAATACACAAGAAACACAGTGTTACAAAAAGGAGTTGAAAAGTAACATATGACCATTTGCATCTGGTCAAAATGCAGCTTGTTTCAGGCAGTGAAGCACTGAAACAAACTGTGCATTGGATATTTACTGATCAAGACTAACTTGGGGAATCACAGTGAAGTAACAAAGCAATTTCAGAAAATCATAATGTTTACAGGTGTAATGAATGAACTGAAAAGAGGCAAAAGTCAAAGTCACTGAGTAAGTTTTGTGGTGGTTTCTTTTTTCCGTTGTTTTTAAAGAAATTATTTACTTGTCTGTATCCATGATAATTAATTACAAAATTAACAGGCATGTGACAATAGACTGATTAGTTTATAATGTGCCTACCCTGAAATACAGTTAATTAAGGAGAGCAACTGTGATAACAAGTAGCTGAGTTGTACATGAAATTAGATCTTGTCTTTTAATTATATGAAACTGCATCCTCACCAGTCTGTCCAACCAATACTCAGGCCAACAACTGCACTGTAAAAGTAGCACAGACAATACACTTGGGCTAAAAAAAAAAAGTACTGAGAACAGATTAATTGTCAAGGAATACACACTGAATCTACAACAAATTACACAGCTCTTCTTCACTGGCCCTGGAGACTGTTAAATAGCAGCTACTACGGGCTGATAACAATATTTGAAGAATAAGAAAAAATAATGCCATATCTATTGTATTTCTACCCGCTATCTCCAAGTAGAACTGCAAGAAAGTACGGTACTGATGAGGAAATTATCCGACAAATTAAACCTGCTCTTCTTAGTGATGTACAGTATATCACATATCAACCCTACTTAACTGACTAACATGAAACAAATTACCACGATGGTTACTCTTACCAGAAGAAAATCCAGTCAAATACTTTCGTAGGAGATGTCAGTAGTAGCCCTGACTTTTCTTTAAGACTAAGCATTTACTCAATGCAATCTCTCTCCATGGATGAGGCAAAACACAAACATGAGAACCAACAAGAAATGCCATGACTTGAGAACTACTATGTAAAATCAGGTGTCTGCAACTTGTTTCTGCAAACTCTGACAGAAGATTTTTTTTATGTTAGGAACGTTTATAAAATGTTTCTTCCATATGGTCACTAGTGCCAAAAAAATACATGAACTCAGCCCCACAGTCTTTTGCATTACTGCAAAACTTACAAGAGTTGATTACAGAATGTCCTTTAGCTGCACTCCTCTCTCTACAGAGCTACTCCAATTCTTGGGAAAACAAACTTTTTTTTCCAGGATCGCATCCCTGTGACAGTGAAATTAACCACAAAGTACAATTGTGCAAGCCTCAATTCCTTAGGGAGCTAGACTGCAGTGAGGCATTCAGATTCACCTACTTTTAAATCTCATTATCTTCATGTTTCAAGCATTTCTGTTCATGTCTATGAGCCTAAGAAGCTTGAATATTCACCTGAAAATCAGGGTTTGGGGATTCTGATCACATCACAAACTTCAGAGATTCATTAAATGTCAACGAATATACAGCATTCAAAGCAAAGGTTTTCAATAATAACACTACAAAAAAATCAACTACCAAAATATCCCAGTATAATTTTGGATTGGTGCCATTACTGTGCTGCAAATTCACAACAACCTTAGGGGTTTTTTTGAATGTTTTTTTTTTCTTCAAGGCTATCAACTCAATAGTTTCTCCTCATTTTGAGATTTGCTCATTTTGATGCTTTATAAAAATGTAACTGCCTTTATACAAATGTTGGATATCTCAGTTTTGCTTACACATTTAGTGCTCAGATGATTTGCTCTGATGGTGCTGGTAATCTGTGAAATTGAAACATGCGATAAAAAGCTCATGCAAAAGCAAATCAGAAATAAATTCAAAAACCAAGGCAAGGGATGATGACAAGTCTATACTCACTTTACAGAAACAAAGATAATGTTGGTAGCCTATACTATTCCAGCAGCACTCACACATAGGAGATAATTTATAGTTCAACCTTACCCATTTGCCACAGCAGCCTCTAAAGGATCCAAACCTACAAAACAGTTCAGGAAGACTGAAGACCTCAGAATGTTCTACAGTAGTACAAGATTAGTCAGTGCAAATAGCTACTGCATTCCAAATGGACACAGAAAACAAACAATTAGTGACCTTTCCTGTGCTTATACAGGAAGGAGAATGTGGAATAAAATCTAATTAAATCAAGGAAAGGTCAGCAAACATGTAAAAATACAAACAGTTCACAGACTGGAACTGGTCACAGGTTGGCTTTCTGGAAAGCTGAGATCTTCAAAATCATCCTGCTTCTCAAACAAAAGCACGCTGTCATAATACCTGCACATTTCCTTTTTTTTTTTTTTTTTTCAGAGTGCAATTTCCACTTCAACCATCTTTAAAATGAGAAACGAGTCATTCAGACACTGATCAATGGACATGACACTAATACAATAGAGTACCCCATTCTTTTCCTTTATTTTGACATTAAATCCTGTGACAAATACCTAGAGAAAGACAGCATGCACTCAGTATTATCTGATGATGATGATCCTTTTTTGATGAATGCATAAACTGAGAGATTTGTGTATTTCCATAGCAACTTTAAGTCTTTGTTTGTCTAGCAAAGAAAAGCATCATCAGGGATATCAATAGCAGATCAGCTTTCTTGTTTGGAGGAAGAAAGAGGGTTGGAGAGAGAATGACAAATATGAAAAGTTTTCATACTTGATATGTGCTTTAGTTTCTAGCTACTGCAAATACAGCACAGCTACATGCCCTCTCATGTATACAACTCCTAATGCCCATCCATTCTCTGTCCACAGAGGCAAAAAATTAGAGGTATGCAACTTATCTCCTTGTTCTTGACTTGCTTGTTTATAACTCAGATACAGCTTTGAGAACCAAACTGCTGAGGGCTTAAGAGAAGAAGTATCATGGTATCATTAATTGAAGCACACTCCCTAATACATCTTGACCCAAAAAATGCAGCAGCAGCGACACAGATGCTGGCTTCACTGAACACTGTGCTCAGATAAAGGTACATAAATGCCTTCTATAAAAGAAGATCCAGGCTTTATTGAGAGTCAGAATATGTGAAATATGAATGATCAGAAATAAGAAACCATGTAGTCATTGCTCTAGCAAGGTATTCAATTTTACTTACAGCTAATGCTTAAGCAAATAAACCAGTTACAACAGGCATGTAATGGGTCTGGGGGTAGTGTGAGTGGGACTGTTCATATTCACAGTCCATGTACTAACTAGACTATGACCCACAGCACAAGTTCCATCTTGCCACATATAGGCTGGCTGTAAATGTTTTTCCATAAGCAAAATTAAAAGTCTTTAACCACTGAACAGTTCCAGCATTTATCATTCTTGCCATTATAACATTCTGTGTGTGTATTTATTTCCTTAGGTGGGTTTTACCTCCAAAAGGGGTCTAGCAGATTTTTAATTAATTTTGTGGTGTTTGCTGTGTGATGAGCATATTCAGATGATTCCATTAATACTTTGTTTCTGCATTAACAGAAACATACACCAGGCAAATTTCGTTGTTTTTTGGAATGGCATTCTTTCACAGCCATTTGCCTTACAACCAGAGTTCTAATCTTGGTGTAAAATCTGATTCCTGTAAATTTTCAGCCCTGTTCATCATCTTATTTGTTTATGAACTCAATTTATTTTTTACGAACTTGATTGATGGATGGAGTCCTCAAGGATATGCTCTACAGCTCTTAGCTTATTACTAAAATACTAATACAGTTTTTTGAGTGCTTAAAAAAGTTAAATGAGGTCAGGTTGTTCAATGGTTTATACTAGCATCATCCTGCCAGGCTTCAACAGAATGATGATTTAAACCAGCTGCTGGTTTAGTTCATAAAGAAACTTGAACAACAGGTAGTAGTATTAATTACTCACTAGGAAAAATTAAAATGAAATACGACAGCTCAAGTCCTTCCCTTTAGAACCAATAAAAAGGGGAGTCTGCTTTAGATACGTGTGATGAATAATGGCTTAGCAGACTGAGGTAGTATTTATGCTATCGTGGGATGATCACCAAAGTATATTATCCCTGGAAAAATAAATCAACACATCACTCTCTCTGTACAGTGCAGGCTCTGGAAACGAAAGGAAAATTCTAGAGGAAGCAGCTTCTGGCCTGGCAGAAAAGGAATCCCTAGATTTTAGTCCATGGTTTAAAGGCTATTTTTGTATTCTGCAGTATCCTGCAATAAAAATGCACAAACTGTTTCAGGATCAAGGGATGGTAGCCAGATCTGTCACCTTCTGGGTGAATATAAGATATCTGGTGGAGAGTAAGAGTCACTGCCTTTCTCTAATCTAAGGAAATATGAAACAGTTCCAAAAAGAGGAGAGGAGAGAGACTACTTACCCTCACCTCCCTTTACCAAAATATCTTGAGTCTGGTGGTGGACAGCATAGATGAGAGAACACATTTTGATCCACGTATAGCCTCTGCTTTCTCAGTTTACAATACAGGGCAAGAACTTCATCCAGAACAGATGTACAAAGAAAGCCATATGTGGGTGGTAGCTCCTTTCTACACCTCTTTCTTCAATTCCCTATCAATCTTGCAATGGCTGCACAGCTCCTTTGCTCTCAAGCATATCACTGAAGCTGCGCCTGCCCCATTACATTTACAGAAGTAGCTAATTGCAGGACAGGATTTGCATGTTGCTGTATTTTGTGCAGAGCCTTCAGGGTGCTGAGCTTTCAGCAGACAGGTTAGCAGGGCTCTCTTAAGTCACCAGCAGTTTCAGTTCTGTCTGCCAAGGTGCAAATGCTAGACAAATCTGACTACCTGGCAGCAGAAGAGCTCAGCGTGATGTCAGAGCAGAAATGTGTCAGGGCAAGATTTCAAATGTCTATCAGAAAACCAAGTCAGGCAGTTCTGTGATATCCTGGAAGTAGAACAGAGTTTTGAGAACTGCAGTTTGTGCTCAAGGAACTTAAGTTGTGTTCAAAGGGATACCTACCCATCCATTCACTATCACTTCAAGTTTAGGCTCTCACTTTGTAAAACAGTTGTAAACAAAGCAGACGTGACCTTTCAGTACACCGTTCCACCTGAGCTGATTTATTCTGCTTATGCCATAAAGAATTTGAGCCCATCTATTGCTCCTACTCAGAATGTGTCCTCACCACCAGGCTCTAACTCTGTAGGCCGTATCTCTTTAAGCACTGGAAAAGGCTCCCCAGGGTGGTGGTTGAGTCACCATCCCTGAATGTGTTTAAAAACCATTTGGATGTGGTGCTCAGGCACAAGATTTAGAGTTTAGGGTAGTATGGTTAGGTTGCGGATGGACCTGATGATCTTTAAGGTCTTTTCCAACCTGAGCAATTCTATGATCCCATGATTCTTCAACCCTCTCTCTCCAAAGCCTTTGTGCAGGCACCTCCACATACCACTCAGCAGACTAAATGAGAAATATCACACTCAATGAGAGAGACAGAGCATTGTGCTACGGACTGTTGTGGTTTGGTGATTTTTCTTTTGTGATCAGTATTCCACATCAGAACATCATGTGAACCAGTAGGATTTAAAGAGTTAATGTTCTGGTTCCGTTTACTGCCCCTTATGGGCATGTGGAGTATCCTGACGGGAGGAGAGGTGCGGCTTCCCTG
>JACDJE010000752.1:0-139264 GCA_016647715.1 Pavo muticus | reverse complement strand
AAAAAAAAAAAAAAAAAAAAAAAAAAGGCAGTGTTAAAAGATCAATATAGCACCCAGCTTCCAATATTTCTCATCTGGAGAGTTCCTATTTGCCTAGATTTCTTCCAAAGCAAAGCAAAATTTCTCTTCAATCTCCCTTGGGCTTTTCTGAGTGGTTGGCAATTTGCACATCCTTAGAAGAAAGGAATCACAGTCATGTTACAAGGAACATCCTCATCCTGAATCCTCAGTCATTACAGCCATGTTTCAAGTGATCTGTTGTATTTTCTTGCTGGGTCCATTTTTCTTGCCTTTCCTCCTCTCAAGTTGATGCTGCTCATTAAAGAGGGCAGCTGTGAGAATGATCTCCCACTAATAATCCAGTTTTGAACTGCATGTTCCTTTTTAATTTACAACCTCGGTTAAAGCTTTCAGCTATCATCATTCAAAGAAATTTTCAGCCTATGAATATTACTATGCACAAGTCTATCTGTATTTTTGTGTAAGACCATATACCTTGCACCTCTATGCCTGTATGTGGCCTTATGCTTTTTACTAACACTGCTGTAAAGGGTCATATATGATACATACACACAGCATATATGTATGATATACCCATAACATAGGGTATATCTGCTGCTAGTGTTTTTATTCACTTACGGCAATGCTCCTAGTTTTAACATAAAAGATTGCTAAAAATGAGAAAAACTCATGTTTTAATGGCTGGGAATTGGGAGGGTAGCATTAGGAAAACCATATCCTCTATCACTCTGAACCAGAAGAATATTTCTCCATTGTGTTTAGTTGTAAGATGTTCGTTTCGCCCTCACAAAAATATTGATGGGCTCTTGGACAACCCTTGTCTTTGATGCACTTGCCACACTAAGCTGTCACAGGGGCAACAAAAGGTGCATCACAGCCCAGCGTGGAAATCAAACTCTCCAGTGCCAGACAACACCAGAAGGAAAAGCATATGACAAAGGGATGTGGAACAGCTCTAACCTCCCAAACAGAGCTGCCTCCTAGCAAAACCAAATAAATAATGCAGTTTCTCAAGGGAGGCTGGTGTTTGTGTCAGGAAGGTGCTGGATTTGCAGAATATAAGCACCTCAGGCCAAACCACTATAGGCCATAAATTCAGCAGCTTAGGATATAAATCCAGCAGCTGGTTGAAGCAACACCTTCCATCTCCAGCCACTCGTTCCCTTCTCTCCCTCCCCTACATCTGTCACAGAGTGAATCCCAAATCCCAAAGGAGCAGAGCATGCCTGAATAACAACCCAAGTGAAAAAAAAGGAAAAAAGGAGAAAAAAAGAAAGGAGCTGCTTGTTCAGCTAGGTCAGCTCTCTGGTCTGATTCATTGCACGGCTGTATAAACACTTGCAGGGGGAAGGAAGGGCCAGGAGGGGGCATTTTTGGTCAACTTAAATGCACGCCCAGCTTCGGCCTCAGGATCTGGTTCTACCTCTCTCTCTCAGACACACCCTCAGTTTATGGAATTGCTTCCCCCTCACCTTATTTAAGGCCTATTTTTAGCTTAGACAGGATCTCTTTCAAACCCCACAAACAACAGCGCTGAGGCAACCAGTGGAAAGGTGCAAAGGCAGGAGCTCCCTCAGGCAGCTCTGCTGTGGGAAAAAAGACGGAATTGCACCCTTAAATGAGGAAGCAAGAGCAATGAGTTCAAAGAGCTCTCTAGTGCAAGCACAGTGGCAATCCATCCAGCTTAGGCTTCGAGGTAGTCTTCAGCCGAGAGAGAGAAAGCAAAGCAAGAGGGTCTCTTCTGCAAGGCTGTGCTGTGGATGTGCAGTGAGTGCTGAATGGATCCATCACTGTTGCATGAAGGTAGTACTTCAATACTTTCTTAATGGTGCTGATGTGAAAAACCAGGAGGTAAGGTGAGCCATGTCCAATAACTGCCCATTGGAGTACCCCTGAGTGACAGTCAGAGTTAGCTTTGCTAATTTTGATGTTGCTATTCAATGCTTTTTTCCCGTTCTCACACAACAACTTAACTCTTTCATCCCATAGGGACTTTCAGGCTGTCTAGTAATTACAAACAGACTGAGATAAAACAGGTAAGCAGCAAGGGGTTGATAACATTGAAGGCATATCACTACCAACCAGCATGCTAGCAGCCAGGACTGTGCTTCCCACATCTTTGGAGGCTGAAGTTGTCAAGTCCAGACAGCAAAGGGAGAAGTTCCCCCCTTTGTCACTGTGGCAAGGAAATTTAAAACTCTGGGACAAAACCTCAGTTTGTAATAGGAACCCTAAGAAAAGCCGACTCCTGAAAAAATGAGAATTACTTCCACCAATTTGCTAGAACTGAAAGGAAGAGTCAAAAGGGAATACAACCTCTTGCTAAATAAATAGTCTTCTTGTCTTTCACCAAATCAGTCTGATCCTGAAGCAGCAGTAACACAGCAGCAGAAATGCTGCTGCATAGTGAAAACCTCAGCTAACGATTACAGCTTTCAATAGGAAGCCTCTTAGTATCTGAAATGTGCCTCTAAAACAAGATCTTTAAATACTAGCTATTATAACATTGCTTTTCTGGATTAGATGTATACCCACTTCATACAATTTTAAAAAACTATACCCCCTTGTGTTTCTGAAGGAGAGACCAATAATGAACTCCAGAGCCCACAGTCTCAACCACAGTCTGCTGTCAATTAAATTCATTTGCTGTCCTACTGGGAGCAGTCAGAGAAGGTCCAAATAGCTCACCTGACCGTAACTCCAGCTTCTTAATTTCACTTCATTGACGTCTCCATGGAAAACAACACCAATATCATTCAGGACATATTCTTCCCTTTCCTTCTCGTCATCCAGGTACACAGCATCCACTGTATCAATTTATCCAAAACAAACATCAGCACCGCCACTTAGATTTTGTATTGGGCAGATAAAAATAATTAGCATATAGTACAGCCATATTTGATGAGATGTGCCCATCACTCGTCAAACAAAACATCACTTGCTTCAACAGAATACAAACATAAGGAGATAGTGACCCTGGTTATAAATATGATACACATCTTAAAAGCATGCAAGATGCAAAAACGCTGACAAATCCTGCCTCTTTTCTCAAGATCTGAAAACTATGATTAAAATGTCATATCTTATCAAGAGTTTTATGATTACTGTGTACCACTAATTTAAAAGTTGGAGCACCGTGACGCAATTCTGCATCTGTACAAGCAGATCAAAGAACAATTTCTAACCTATTAATGTTAACGGAAAACAGTTCAAGTCAAGGGATCTAAAGAAAAATCTGTAGCACATTACAAAAATTGGAATACAGCTTTTATAGTGTATTAACAGAAGAGTTTGATTGCTTTTTTCGTACATAAGTTACTGACTGCAGTGTTCCTCCCCCATGTAGCTTGACTGACCAGCCAATATGAAGAGAAATCACAAAATCACAGAATTGTAAGGGTTGGAAGGAACCTCTGGTGATCATCAAGTTCAATCTCCCTGCTAAAGCAGTTCCCTGCAGTAGGTTGCATGGGAAAGTGTTCAGGCGGATTTTGAATATCTTCAGGGACTGAGACTCCACAATCTCCCTGGGCAGCCTGTTCCAGTGCTCTGTCACCCTCAGAGTAAAGAAGATCTTTCTCATGTTCAGATGGAACTTCCTGTGTTCCAGTTTGTACCCATTGCCCTTTGTCCTGCCAGTGGGCATCACTGAGAAGAGCCTTGCTCCAACCACTTGACACCCACCCTTTAGATATTTATCAGCACTGATAAGATCCCTCCTTAGTCTTCTCTTCTCCAGGCCAAACAGTCCCAGGTCTCTCAGTTCATCCAAATGAAAACTGGAAGTGTTTGGAAGACATCTTCATCAAAACATATATAAAACATACATCCTAGGTTGGCCTAATATCAGTCAAAAGAATATAAGTGGATCCTCATCCTGCAAAGAGGATTCACATAGTTAAATAACCCATAGTTAACATATATAAATAACCCTGAACTACATGAAACTATTCAGATGTCCATGGGTAGACATGAAATGGATGGGAAATTCTGTGATGTTAGAAAGTTGAGGATTTATTTCCTGTGCCATTAATGATATTTTGTGACTAAGAGGTACCACTTAACATTTAATGGTTTGGGAATTAATTAATTCGAGGAAATCAGTAATGTGGCACCAGATAACAAATTAAAGAGAAGCAGTAACCTGTGAATGTGTGATATGGGAAAGTGCAAAACTGCCACTTACCACTGTCACAGAGGCTTTCTTCTGCATCTTACTACAAATTACTATGGGATTATTTTACTTTAAAAGCCTATTGATTTGTTGTATTTTGTTGAAATTCAAATCAGATTTGTACTTCCTTCTAAAACTCATCTTCAAGAGCTTCTCCATTTGCCCACAAAACTGCAATTCAGCTGAAAACAGCTAAAATCTGAAAAATCAATGGCAAAACTCACACTGACTTCAAGTAGATGAGGAGTTTTGCCAGTCTGTACACCTGACCCTGCTGGAATATTTATTTTCATGCAGATGTATTTATATCCATGTGCCTACATAGACAGAAGGGATTATGTATAGATATACAACATCAAGAGCTTCACATTAGTGTGCAAGGAATGATACGGAAGCAGGTATTGGATGTAAGAAGGTTTTTCTGCATTTGAAGAGATCAGTGCTTTCCATTGTGCTTTTGACAGGGTTGCTGTACAGGCTCAGCAGGCTACATCAGAATCAGAGCAGATGGAAAAGCAGCAGGTCTTGCTTGGATTTCCCTGAGGCAGGCAGGTCTGAGGCTCTCTTTGTGTAGAGGCATGGTGCTACATACCTGGCCTCTAAGGGCTGTGTTGTAACAAGGGTTGTTCATAAGCCTGGCACTACCTACAATCTAGTCAATCTGCACCCAGGCACAAAGCAGAAGATCATGAGTTTACAGTGAGAGGCTACCAGGTGACAGAAAGTGACCTGACAGTGGATCCAAAGGCTACAGTCATTTATGCCAGCAGCGACATGCATACTTCAGAAGCACCGTATTACATGACTTTCTTGAGCTCCATCTCCCAGCTCTAAGCAAGTTCTGCACAACATCCCATAAAAAATGTTGCGGATGTTGCAAATCATGCAAGGCTCTGTGTCATTAGGATGGATGTGCCTGATTTGCTTATAGAGCAATTACATGTATTGACTTGCTGAGCTCTGGGTTTTATCGAAGCACGTGTGTACAAACAGTACAGAAAATGCATTTCAAGGAGCACAACTCACACCTGCTTCAGTACAGTTATGCATTCAGCAGAGTGTGTGCACATGCCTTCTTGACAGCTGTTGTTTTCTTTCAGGGATTATAAATATCAATATTGATCTCATTGGTATCAATTGAGATGCTTACGTTATTTCAAGACTGCGTGATCTTTGCTAAATCGGATGAAAATTGATTAACTTCTCTGTCAATTATTTTAAATTATTTCTATTTTTTTGATAAAGTAAAACGGGTCTCTGTGTTCCACATAAAAGCCAGCTGCTTTGTTTTTTGACAGCTCTCACTACCCTTGAGAACTGTTTAGAAGAAAATACGAGGCATTTGTGACTACTTTGATGCTAAGCGTGCTCTACATAGTACAACTCCTAATTATTTGGTGCAAGCAGAATTTCACATCTGACAAACAGAAGAATTCCAAGAAAAAGCACCAGGTTTGTTTGTTCTTTTTCTCTAGCAGTTTAAGGTTTTTCTACTTACTTCTTTTATCCTGGGAAATTACTAAGACCCTAGTAGTGCTACAAAGAAGCAAATAATCCTCTATGCTTCTTTGTTTGAAGATAGATAAGGTGAAAATATACTCCATGTGAGGACAGTATTGCAGGTGAGAAATCCCACTGAGCACAAGCTCATGCAATCACAGAATCATAGAATGGCCTGGGTTGAAAAGGACCACAATGATCATCTAGTTTCAACCCTTCTGCTATGTGCAGGGTCACCAGCCACCAGACCAGGCTGCCCAGCGCCACATCCAGCCTGGCCTTGAATGCCTCCAGGGATGGGGCATCCACAACCTCCTTGGGCAACCTGTTCCAGTGCTTCACCACCTTCTGTGTGAAAAAGCTCCTTATGAAAGAGGTAAGAAGTGCAGAGAAGCTATGTCCCTTTAGGAAAGTGAATGGCCATGAGAGGTCCCTTGCCGGTACTGGTGCACCTGGGAAACCCCTGCACTAGCAGAGCAACCACTGGAGCTGGAAATGTCATCTTCTCCTGCACAGCTGAGCAAAGCAGAACCAGCAGGTGGATGAAGGTGGTTTGCCTTCAGCACCTGGCCTCCCTTTAGCATGGGAACTTCGACAAGCTCTTGCTGGGAGGAGAACACCACTGTGGCAAACACATTGCAGCAAGAGAGCTAAAACAGGTATCTACAGAGTCCACTCCACTCAGGACCAAGCTTAGGATGATGCTGCGCAATGGCTGGTTCTTGCCTATGTGAATGTAGCAGAGATATGAAGCTCTGAATTTGTGAATTTTTTGGAATCTATGGTAGAAGACGTAAAATTTAATATATGGCTACAAATAACAGAAAATGTTACTGAGTCAAATTTGGATGCCTGATCACATTTAACATTTTAGAGATATAGTATAGTGGCATGATGGTGATGGATGGTGACAGATGAACAGTTAGACTAGATGATGTTAGTGGTCTTTTCCAACCTTAATGATTCCATGAGTCTGTGATATTAGAGATGTCCAAAGGCAACCACATGCTACTAATCCTCAAACTGTAACAGGATGTTTGAAGGGCATAAGTAGAAGTGCCAACTGAGTCACTAAGACTGCAATATATTTAATTGCTCTAATCTAAAACACTTTGCAGAAAGCTTGTGTGAATGAAACATAATCCTCAGCCCACAAGTCTGCAACTTACAGACACACTATGCATCTCCACCTAGGAGAGCCACAAGAGACCATGCAAAGTCTTTTCCTGATAGGCACCAAGTGTTCCCAAGCAGAATGTCACTGGCTAAGCACCTTCTTGGAAAGAGGAGCTCACAGTACCTAGATCAAAGGAGCCATTCTCTGCTTTCATGTAGTCTGATATTGCTAAAAGTCAAGCTATACTCAAAGAAGTTATCCTTAATGACTTGCCATTTGTATCTCCTGTTTCAGAACTGAAGAGGGCTCTGTGTGCCCAAGAGCATGTCTGTTTTTCCCAGCTGTGTCAGCTGGCTGAAGAAAGGATGCTGCCTATCCTTGCAGGCTTTACTTTGCTTATTAACTAATGCAAATTTCACCTGAGTATCTGAAATGTCAATCCACTTCCTTGCTGAATTCCAAAATGTTTGGGGCAGATGCATATCATTTTGCAGGATCAGGCCCCACATCTGCATCTGTAAAGTATCTTTGGTGATGAGCATTAACCATATAAAAGCATCTGATGATTTTGGAAGCAAAGAACAGAAGCCGCTCTGTAGCTTAACTGGTAAAGCATGCAGACTTGCTCTGAAACAGTAGAAAAAAAACCATCTCATCCTGAGAAAATATGTCAAAACTGAACTACAGTGAAAAAACAAGTAACAAGAAAGGGCATAAATGCCTCTGTTTTAAAGAAAAGCTCCTACAGACACATCGATGTTTCTCTAAAATGATGAGTTGGATAGCTGCACTAGACACTGACGAAGCCTGTACTCTGCTCCCTGCGATAACAATCCCCATTCATCCATTCCTCAGCCTTCTCTCTTTTTAATGAGGCTTTTTACTCAGACTCTGCTTCTTAGCTATTAACCCAGCTAACAAGTCCAGGAGATTTTCAAACTATTGTTTTCTGTGCAGTTTAACTGCCTGAGTTTTTATACCCTTTTGTCATTCCACTGCACAAACTTTCCCAGCCAGAGGACAAGGCGTGGAGAAACACTGCCCTTGCTCTTCTAACACAAAGGGGAAAAGGCAGACACAGGAACCAATTAGTCCAAACTGCTTAGGAGGGAAAGAAAGCAAATCCACATCCAAATGAAGCACACAGAAAATGAAAGCTACAATAGTTAGCAAGGGCCAGGACTTGAGGCCACTGTGGCACACATGGACAAGTAAACTGGGGACAAAGACATGATGTTCTGGGGGTGACCCCCACAGCAGACCCTTGCTGCTCTGAGTCTCTCTTTTGCTTTCTTGCAGTAGACATCTCTGTTAGCCTTCCTGATGGCTGCTGCTGCATGTCCTGAGCTCTACACGTGTGCTCCCACACAGTGGATTTTGTTTTGCTGGCTTTTGGCCCCTTTCATCTCAGGAAGTGAGTGCAAAGCATCCATGTGTCATGGGCACACAGAGATAAGAGTAGGAGATGTGAATGAGGGATTGATTTTCCCCTTCTTACTGCTCACCTTATGCCTCAAATCAGCCTCTGTGGTCCCCATCACACACGTTGTGGCAGCCAATCTCCCCTCATCACATTTTTTCTACATTTTATGACCGCCTTCAGCCCTAGCTGGCTGTATGCTTGTCATGAGGTGGCTTAAGATTTTCCTCTGCGGTTTTTCCCTGTCTAAAGAGATGCTGAGCCACGGCATAGTCATTGTGCTGGCTAACAAGCTGGCTGTTGAGAAACCAGGACTCCACCCAAAGGATTCTCTGCCTTGGGGTGGAGAATCACACCTCCTGAGCTGGAACTGGTACATGTTGATGTTGCCTTTAAAAACACTGAGAGGCTTTGTCTGCTCACAGGGTGTCACATTAGTTCATTTACCTTTGCCAATGATCCCTCGCTTTCTGTTACCCACCCTCCTTACTCCCAGAATAAACTGACCATGCGTCTCTAAGGTATACAACTCTACGCTGCTTTCAAAACTCCCTCATGGTGCTGTGAGGCCTTGGGCCCTGCCCTTCCCTCCTGTTCCTGCTTAACTAACTCCACTTTACTCAGCATTAACATATATCTTCCTAAATAATGCATAAGCTAATCATTGCTTATATTCCCTTGGACCAGGGGCAAGTAATGAACTCAGCACAAATCACTCTATGTACTGACAGTAGTGTGGCTGAATAATGGGCTCTATTAATAATGCTAAACTTACTCATCACATGGTAAGACGGCCCTTACTTGGTATGGGATTATTTGATGAAAATACTCTGGTAAAAAATTGAAGGATGATGTAAGGATGGCAGGAGAATATATAGTTAGCTGGTGACCTAAATATATAGCAGTATGTGTGCCAGGCATGGAGCCTTACAAGCATCAGAAGCTGAGACACAGTGCTACAGCCTGCCAGAAGGCTGGTGAACCTAGCCTCACCAGTCCTCCTTGCCTTCTCCTTAAAACCACACTTTGAGTTCATTGGGTAAAAAAGCAATTCTGTCAGCAGAAGGGCTGATTTTACCTTGGTCCAGGGAGATTTAAAAAACAAAAGTTCTTTAACACACTGGATTACAAAAAAGGCTAATTTGCAAAATGTTCTGTTCCTCAAAGAGGACAAGGTTGCTGGTAATTAGTCGCTGCTAAGGGGAAGTTATAAGGTCAAATCCTGTGTAACAGCAAGGTGCCACCAATCATGTTGCAGCAGACTGAGTGCATCCAACCTGTGCAGGACAGCAGCCCCCACTGAGTTTTAGCAGGCTTTTAGGCTGCAAATGCTCCATCCTAAAATGTGGCAACCAGCAATGTAACTCAACTGTTGAGAATAGGGTGCCACTACATCCTACCCCACACCAAATCCTGGGAAAAAAACAGGTCCACACTGATTTATCAGTTTAAGGAACATGGAGGTAGGCAGAAGGTTCACACTGACGATTATTAAAACTAGAGCAAAACCTTGGGATATAGTTAATACCAAAAATGGAGCAGTGCCATGCTGCCTATGTTGGTAAACACAAACTCAGCCTCATGAAACTACAGAGTGCCCTCATACCCCACTCATAGGGCACACCCAAGACTGTAATACTTACCTCAGGGCAATTAGGTAAATGTAACCATATCCTTTCTGTATCCATACAGACTCGCCTTGGCACAAGTTCCCTTTCCTGGACTACCCCCTCTCACAAACCAATGAGCCCAGTGGATAAACTGTGAATTTTTGACACTGATAATAAACTACTTACGTTGGCACCAGGGGTTGAACAATATGTAAGTGTCAGTTGACGAGTTCCTGTGTGTCCTGATGATGCCATAGGGAGTCCAGATAGCAACGTAAAGGCGAAATTTACCAATAATGCAGGTAGCAGAGGACATGATGGACAGGCGAATGGAGTTGTTCTCCCTGTAGGTAATCTTGGCTCCCCACTCTCCAGGTTTCAGCACATCGCCTATGAGGATCGGGATGTAGGTGCCTTTGTTTGGTTGTGGGTAGCGACCTGGGGAGAGAAGGGGATAACTCCATGATGTGGTTCATCTAGCTTCAGCATCTTTTCATTTCCGAACAGTCTTCTGTCCCTTTGTCTATTTCCAACAGAGATGGCAAATGTTAGTGAGCAGGAACCACGTACCTTCCCTAGAGCTTTCCACAGTACCTGTTTGCTGGTGCTGCTGCCATACAAGGGCATACACCACCCCCCAGCAGGCAGCCCATGCAATGGATACTCCCCAAGAACCTTGTAGATGGTGTGGAAACCAACTCTGGATACCCAGAGTATGGATGGGCATACCTTGGCTGGGTAGCTAAATGTCCTGTGCAAGCAGTGGGCCCCAAAGTATGACACACCTTCAAAGTACTGCTCATATTTTGCCTTATAGTAAGACAAATCATGACGCAAAGAAACTTGTTTTACTCTGTCAAATATAAAAAGCATCTAGACAGACAAACTAAATGTAAACATGTACACTGCTAGAATTCAAGATAGATGGGAAGGATTACACCCTTTGAGCCTGAGGTAGAGCCAAATTATAACTGGAATCCAACCAGTGCTATAGATAAAAAAGATGCTTGTGAGAAGGCTGAGTTCCTTATGTCATTCTCAAGTCTATTTTTCATTTCAGATTTTAGGCTTAAAGTTTTACTCTCATTCACCGATACAGTAAGGAAAAGCACAGAGAGAGAGACAGACTTCTCTATTTTTCATTCCTACTATTTTAGAGCTTGAAAATGTAATGCACAAGGGCACTGATTTTCCTGTTTGTTTATTTTTATACATCTGATGTAGAGATAGACCCAGATCTGAACACTGCCACATTCTGGGAAAGGACAATTCTAACTTTGAATATGAAGCTTGTGAGCTCCCATGACCCCCGTGTTTCTAAAATATCTGGGATTACTGAGCTTCATCCAACAGATTATTCAGTACACAAAAACTTCCATCTTGCAGATTTTCAGTACACATAAATAGCCCAGTATCCCTAAAGGCCAGGGATACTCTAACCCATGAAACCCTTTCAGATCAGCAAGGGATACAACTGAAAGCAGAGGCCTACAGAAGAAAGACAGACTAGAATAAGAGAGTAAAATCAATAGAAAACAGCAGAAGATAAAGCACTGGACACTTCAAAAATAAGTCTTCAAAGGAAAGACCATCTACAGAGAAGAGCCAATAGAGGTAACAGATGAGAGTCTTTCGTCTGCTAACAATTGTGATCTGAGAGCTGAACACATTCTTGTTCTTTGTAGCAGAACTGGGTATGACCCAGCTTGCCTCCGCAGTAGATGTTTTGTTTCTAGTTTTGGAATAGTTGTGATGGGTTTTTTAAGCAGTTCATGCAAACAAAGCTGCAGAGCAAACCAAGTAATTGAACTGACACCCTCTAAAACCACTAACAAGTGCTACTTTTATTTAAATATCTTCCTCATCTCTTCCAGAAAGGGGGGAGGTAAAGATTAGTATTTTAATGTGCTTAGGAACTGACGCTGTCACTTTCACTGAAAGTTGTCTGCTGTAGGAGCCGATCAGGGACAGAACACTGCACTCCACATCCACATGTCCATGTCTTATGTGTGCTGGAAATTGGGAAGCTGCAGAACTCCTCTGCAGTGAGTCTGCCCACAAGAACCATACGGGGTCCCAAAGAAGCCATGGGGCCTTTGCAGTGCATCTGTATGGAAACCTCATCACCTGCACCTCTTAGCAGGCTTAGCAAGGTACCATGCCTCTGGTATCTGAAGACCCAACGTGTAAAATCCCACTTACCCTTCAAAACAGCAAAGGTCCTCTTGCATGCAAAGCCACAAGATACCTTTCAGCCCAGCGTCCATGCATGCCCCCACAGCTGCATGCAGTAAGAGAGAGGCCACTGTACTGTCCTGCATGGGATATTGCCTGCATCCCTGCAGACCTAGCAGGGATGCCAGGGAAGGAATATCCTAGAAGTCAGGATAATTTGCAGACGTTATAAACAGAATATACAAGCAAACATGATTTGGCAGGCAGGGTTTGGCTGCTTGCTAACAGTTGCATAAGTCTTGAATCCAGGAGGAAGGCAGGGATGACAGTCAGGGCTCACAAAAGCAGAGTGAGGAATTTCCAACATTTTCTTTGAAGAGAGGACAACTTCCTTCGTTTTCTGAAATGAATTCCAAAATGCAAATGGAAGAGCAGGGGAATTGTTGCTTCTGACAGGAGCTTGTAGAGCTGATTTGTAATCACACATCCAGACACCTGACAGCACCAGCCACACTAGTCTCGTATACACACATCTGGTGCCTTGATACTAGAGCACTATGAAGCTGAGTATCTTTGGCATCACATGTTAAGGTTGGTGGCAAAAGCATCCCTACATAGATTCAATACTTTGTTTATCAACACTGTAGGGATGTCTTCTCAAGATGGCTTGGCCGTTTGAATCTATCTGCATCTTGAGCACACATTTCTGGCTGCAGTAGAAAAGTATGGCCAATTTTGACTCATAATTGGGATATCTGAGTTGTCAGCTCTTTCTCAGAAGGGATAATGGTGATTGCACATTCCAGGTGAGAGTCTCTAAGGAGGAAGATCCAATGTTATCTAAAAACTCATTACCAAAAGCCTGTGAACTCCTGGCAGAGCACTCTCTGCAGGATCTCTCATGCTAACTCAACATGCAGAGAGGCAGGAGGGTGTGTTTGGGTGCATATCAGGACCAGGAGCCACGTAGTGAAGATAAATTCTTTTTATGCTGACAGGAGGGCGTTTATGTCAGCAGCATCAGCTGGCTCAGCATCCCTCATGCTCTGATTTGTTCTGGGAGCTGGCAGCCTGAGCCATGCTATGCAGCCAGTTCTCTGTGGCTGCTTCATTCCCCGGTGCTCACATGTGCTTTGGGTGTAGGAGGCTCTGGCCCTCACATGAGGACATTTCACGGCAAATTTATCTCTGAAAGACAAACTTGCTGCATGACATGCTGTTGGGATGTCCCCATCCCCTCTTCTCTAATAGCAAACGGCTGAGAATTCAGAAAGCCTGGAGGCTGCTGCACTGATACCATCAGGCATAGATAGGTCTCTTTTTTATAGGCTTTTGTTACATCCCAGAAGAGTTCTAGCACTAAATGGTAGCTGATGATGTCCTGCCTTAAAGGCAGGACAGGGCAGAAGAGAATTTCCAGTGTCCCTCGTTCAGGAGCCTCCAGCTCTCTGCGCTTCAATGCAGGGCTAAGCACTGAGCCACAATACTGCCAGAAAGCTGTTTTGTTTTTACAGAAATCCCCATTACAGAAAATTTAATGGTACAAACATGCTGATTTTTTTCTTGCAGCACGGTGCACAGGCCTTTGGTACTTCCTCTCCTCTCCTTTCTTATCCCACCTTGGTTTCTGTAGCTACATAAGCTAAGCTCCTAAAGCTCCTACTCACTTCAGTTGCAGCTCAGCTCTGCTCTACACCTGGGTTTCCAGGCACATGGGAAGTGGAGCAACATAGCTGCCATCACTATTGAAGAAGCAATGCTCTCCCTACCTCAGTGCTGCACTGCAAGGCTTTAAAAGTAAACAAGCATGTGCGTGAATGCACCATGACTGAAGCTTCTGTGAATATGGGCACTTATGCAATAGTCTTTCCACTTCTCCACCCACTCTATAGGTGCAGAAAGAAGAGCGCAGTGTTTGTTAAAACTCACCAAAATCTATTTACGCAGCAGTAGAAGAAAGAGCTATTTAAAACACAAGACTGTAGCTACACACAGATGCACTCAAAATGTGTTATTCTTAACATATGCCTCAGCTCCTTAGCATGTCAGCTCCTGGGCCCATCAGCTGTGTTTAATTCTAGATAACACTGCTGCATCAGTGAGGGATTTACAGCAACAGAGGGAGAGCGAGAGAGAGGTACAGCGAGTTCAGTCAGCAAAACACGAGTGTTCCTCCCCCAGTTCCCCAAGTCTGCCAAGTCACCCTGCTGCTCTTACTTCCTAGTCACTTACCGGAGACCAGGGATTGCTCAAGTACCACTCTTCCTCCTCCCTTCCCAGCCACCTGGAAGTTCCTGTCTCCACCTACTTTAGCGTTTCCCTTGATCCCCAGGGGCCATGTGCATTGCTGTACATGTGCGTGCATTAAATAGTTCCTAGATGGCCATCACTGAGCTAGTGCCACGGTATTAGCACAACATGGAGGGACTGATGAGTGCAAGCTCTATGCAAGTCTTTTCCTGTAGGCAGTGAGGAGGGAAAAGTTGGTAGAACAGGGCTGAAAGATATAGTTAACATCAGTGTACTTCTCCCTCCTGATGGAAGTAGGGTATCTCAGAAGACAAGGAGGTGAGCAAAGCTATTTCTCAATAGCTTTTTTAGGAACCCTCATTAGAAGATTGTTTTTTTAAAGAAGTTGAGGAATCTGTCACCCTTTGGGAAATACATTATACACAGTGAGGTTAACAATTTCCCCGATAAGCTCATTTGTTTTATCTAGATACACCCTTCCACAGGGTAAAGAGTCTATTTCAATGCTGGCCCTGGAAGAATAATAATTGTGACAGGTCAATAAACAAATTGGACCTTGGAGCCACTGTAAAGAAGAACAAGAAGAAGAAATGTAAGAGGAGAAGAGAGGAGGAGAAGGGAAAGATGTTGAGTGTGTGTGGGGGTGAGAGAGAGAGAGAGAGGGAAGAGAAAGAAGGCAAAGGGTGGGACAGAAAACATAAGAAAATAGAATGAAAAAAACAAAGGAAAAGGGAAAAAGATAGAGAGAAGCTGTATTCAAACAATCAAAACAAGCAAGGAAAAACATTTTTTTCCTAAAAATCCCAGTGTTTTTAGTCCCATTGCCTTCAGAAGTGCTGAAGAACAAACTTGGAAATGTAGGAAACCCAAATATCTTCAAATAATTTTTGCTTGTAGCTCCAGTTAGAAATCCTTAACATCTGACCACTCTGTCCCAGGAGTGAATATTATGAGTACTTTACAGTCGTAAAACATACATCTGAGTCATGCGCCTTAGCTATTAAAAGCATTAAATAATACAGCTAATTTTAAACGCCACTTGATGCTGCTATAGCAATGCAAAGAGCAGAATAAAGATCCTTCTGAAAGAGAGAATTCATGGAGTATCTTGAGGAACTCCCTTCTCTCTGCTCCTCTAGAGCCTGGACAGGAATTCCAGAAGGGAGGAAAGAAATACCCCAGTGCCTTTATTCAGCAAGTTGAGAGTTTTGTTTTAGTTTGTTAGGAGTTGGCAAACATGTCTTTTCTTTCCCTGGAATTAATTTCTAGGAAATGTGTTCTATGGCTAATAAATTATCCTTTCTTCCTCCAAGTGGAACCTCCCAGAGAAAATGGAAGATAATGTGGGCTCAGTCTCCACGTTCAGACCATCATAGGTTTCTGCAACTGTTCAGTTCTTTGTAGCTTTTCATTAAGCAGGGAGACGGAGAGCTGTTGATTCTGAGGCAGCCTGCATTGGATTCCTGGCTATTCAGTCACACTCAAATTACCTTCTGACTATAGGTTAGAATTTAATTTCAACTAAATAAGCCATATGGGATCAGGTATAACATCTTTTTGTTCTTAGATGCTTTTATTGTTTATAACTATTCCTCTGGACTGGGCCTGGGAAGACTGTAGTAAAGGGAGCAGTACACTTGCTCTCATCTCAGGCCATAAGCTGATGGGGGTACAGAAGGGCAGGCCAGTGGGTGCCCACACATTCACACATGTGGAAAGGTGATAGTAGCCTAGAGGATTGGAATTTATGATCACTTCAGAAGTATGCCAATGATAAAATGTTCATAATAATATTTAGAACTAGACCAATATATATGGATTTATGAAACCATTGAAGTAAAATACAAATAGACAACAATTTATGATGGTGTGGGGAAATATATCATTAGAGTAAGGATGTACCATATAAACTAATCAACCACTCCAGAATTTACAGCCATGTATAGGAAACTACTATTAAAAGCAAGATTGAAGGCCTATCTAATCATATGTCTGCTTTTGAGTGAAATCACTACCAGTGCAGCAGTGACTGTGGCAACTTTACAGCAGTCATGCCACGCTGGCAGTGGAAAGCCAACAGCAGCACAAACTCTACCCCCATCACCATGAGGGTGGTAATCAGGGGGAATCAGATGGGTGAAGGATTCATTGGCTCCTCCAGACTCCTCAAGGATGCAAGTAAACTGAAACCGTTCAAATCAAATGGCTCTTTTATCTCATCCCCACACCACTAAAATGAGTTTTTCCCAAGAGATGATGTTCACCTTTCTTCTCCTTAAAGCCAGGGAGTGGGCTGCAAGAAAGGAAATAAATGCAGTGATGGAGCAGCTCTCGAAACTGAAGAAAGGCTGAAGTCCAGCACAAGAAACAGGAATAATATCCACTACTCTTTATATGTGGATATTTTTCCATGCAGATTTTCGGTACATTCAATTTTTTTTCCATACTTTGGCAGACACGTACAGTTCTAATTTAATGAAACATTATGCGAAAAATTGAATTATAATAATTCACATTAGCACTCCAGCCAGTTTCACCAATGATTACCCTATGGAAAACAGTCTGTTATGGCAAAAAGGACTTTAGTCATAAGGAATTATTCCAGAAGGAATTCAAAATGACCTTCAAGAGATTGAAGTAAAATAATTCTATACTTACATATACATACATATATATATATGTATATATATATATAAAATGTATCCCATGGACTGTAGGCTGTGTGTGAATAGTCTCAAATGGACTGTAGATTTAAAAAAAAAAAAAGATGCTGAAGATTGCTCTTGAGTGTTTGAGACCGAATTTCACATGACGTGAGAAGCATTTATCCCAGGTATCCTTGATTCATTATCAATTAGAAGGATTAATCAGTCTCTGTGTGCTTCACTGATCATCTTTTTAATGATTCAAAAGAAGAAAATCAGAAACAAAAAAGAGATTTAAAACTAAATTTCAGGGAGTAAAGGAAATAGAATAGCTCTACATACACAAAAGATCCAGACATTATCATTGTAGCAGGATGGTAATGGAGCAAAATTAATCTTCAATGGATAAAAATTCTGTGATAGATTAACATCAATGCTGGGAAATTTCCAGTGCTGGGGACTAATCATTTCTAAACAGCTTTGTATAAACAGCCCTCACTGCAGGCGCAGCCCTGCAAAGAGAGAATTTGAGTTTTCTCAGCCAAATTATCTGGGAGACAAGTCTAGCTGTCCCTCCCAAAACTTCCTTTGTACCTTACGGAAGCTTGAAACACTCCAAAGATCCCATGTCTCATGGACAGCCTAGTTTGCATTGCTCAGGGTAATCTTCCCACCCTGGAAACACCCAAAACTTGCTCCCAGGGCAAGGCTCTGAGCAGCATGAGTAGGCTAGACCTACTTCCAGCAAGGGCTTGGACATGAGGCCTCCAGAGGTCCCTCCAACCCAGGTACTCTATGGTTCTGCTGCACTGTTTGAAATCCACTGCTTTGGCAAGCAGAGATCTCCTTGGAAAGGTCATTTTGCAGCAATATGGCAATATTTCATCATATCCATCACTTCAGACTCTCCTACTCAGTACTTTCCCAGCAGGCAACACTGTGATTTCTGTTCAAAAAGATCCTCTGAGATCAGGTTTTGTTTACTGTACAGTTGATGTCTGAGCCATGTCTTAGGTGTAGCTCCTTCTTGACAGTACCGAAGGGTGAGATTCATCTCTCTTGTCTTCAGTCATCTTAAGGTCAAAGCCTAGACTATGGAGTGGAGTCAACAGAGGAAGACAAAAAAATCTAGCAGAGAATTTGCCCCATTTTAAGATAGCAGGGCTAAACTGCCACCTGGAGGTACCTGCTTCCTTCCTCTGCTGGAGAGGCAGTGTTTCTGCACTGGGTTTAAAGGCACCTTGCATTACAGGAGATGAATGTCCACTCCTCAGGCAGACAAACATAAAAAAAATACTGGATGCAAATGTGCCACATCTCTCTGTGACAAAGTCTGCAAGCTCAGCACTGAAACTTTTGGCATTTGGTACCCCTTGCTAAATAAGAGAATTCTCCTCTCCTTCAGGGCACCAAATATCGGACTTGCCACTAGAATGAGAAGTAGCAAGAGTCAAGCAGATCATCTCTGGGTGATGTGATTGCAGCTCCCTTTATTACCTCCTCCTTTGTGGACTGTTTTTGTTTTGTTTTCTGTTACTGGCCTCTGAGAACATATGCACTTTCTTTTCACCAAATGAGCATAAAAAGAAACATTTTGGAGCACCCAGTATTAACTGATTCCTATAAGAGGAGCCTGAACTTCTCGGCTCCCAGCTGGACTTCTGTGAGCTATATTCCTTTTAGCAAGAGGGCAGTGGTGCTCACAGAAGCAGACACTTTAACGCAGGAGTGCACAATAGTACTGTATACTATGCTGTATATACAACTCTTCAGCTGTTTCCCAGCTACCACACATGAGACTTCAGCGTTAGTATTCCCATTTCACAGAAAGGACAGTAATGGTGAAGAATGGGGAGGGGAAGACAAGACAACCACACAACCAATTCTAACTCCAAAATCATCACTCAGAACTGAGTTTGCTGCAAAATCTCCCCTGGCTCAGGCTGTGTTAAACTCCTCCATGGCTGAGAATGAAAGGGTTTTTATCTGGGCTTAGAGATTCAAAGTAAAAACCATGGACAAATGCGTGTTAGGAAAGAGCAACAGGAAAATAAACAAGTAGCTTGTCTTAAGTGGACTGTGCATCATCAAAAGAAGTGTTAAATTTCTTCTTCCAATATAGAATAACTGATTAAAACAAATGCAAACAGCACACAATGCCATAAAAAACAAATGTTCCATTTTCCACTTCTTTTCTGCTACAGCTGTTTGTTTTAAAAATATAAAGATTAAGGGAACAGTCTTGAATTTAATTAAATCCCACAAGAACTAATGATATTTATGCATATTAAATTTTTAAAGGCACTTGTGGCTGTACAGCCAATCACTCACTGGACTGTCATAACATGCCTCCCAACCTTAATTTAAATTAGAAAGAAGAGACTCATGGAAAAAAATGTGCAGACAGTAACCTTTTCTCTGCATATATGTTTAAGAGATAAATGCCCATCTAGCTTTAAAAGGCAACAAATCTAATAAATGTCCACATCATCATAATTCAACAGTGGAAAAAAAACAAATCGATGTTACAAATTTTGGAACCGCTTCTCTAAGGAAAGTAAATGAAAACATCAATTCAAATCCATTTTAGTGAGTTTATAGACAGAACATTGATGTCTTAACACAGAAACTCCCAGATTATTCTGGATGAAATCAGGGCTTTCCCAGAACTGTGATGCATAGAGGGTCATCTTTGGAACACAGTGGGAAGACACAGCCTTTTCCCCTTCTCTGTCCAGGTCATGCCTTCCTTTAGTCCTGTACTGTCAATAAGACAACAGGTACATTTGGATCTGGGTCTCTGGCAAAGATCTCTCAGTAAGAAGAAAAAGTGCTTTCTTGGCTCTTTTTGCAGTAAATCCGTTGTGAACCTGAGTAAGCTTCTGGTCCAAAGCTAAAATCTCTGATTTTTTTCCCTTGTTACCAGGTTGGCTCTAAATGCAGGCTGCAAAGTGGTGAGGCCTTCTATTCTTCTGCTCTGCTTATTTTTTTCTTCTCCTTGTGTATCCAACATTTTGTTATCTCAGCTCATACAGTCAACTTTCCCACCTCAAACAACGGACTCCTCCTCTCTTCATCTCCTGAACACTAGTGATAGGTGTTTCCTATTCCATCTACCTCTCAGCATTGCCATATGCTATTAAACGAATAACCTTGAAAGCTCAATAAAGTATAGCTTCTTGCTAAATAAAAATCTCCAAGTATTGCTCCTTCTCTCACAAGTGATTTTGTTGACTTTCTCGAGGATTCAGACCCTGTTTAGAAAACCATTTATTTGGCTTCGTTTAAGCGTGTGTTTATGGTTTATGGTTTATCAATGAGAATAGGAAAAGACCCAGCCATTAAGTACTGATGTGTTCCTGTTTGTCAGATTTTTCTGCCTTACTTGCTATGAAAACACAGTCTTTGCCAGGCACTTACCTATCAAATACTCCAGCCAGATCTGGTCTTTCTCTGGCTCATAGGGTCGGCTGAAGTCTATCTGGATTTGGAAAGGCTGTCCTCGACGCACTATCAGTTTGGGATTGTAGTACTTGTCGGTGTGGTGCTGCTGCTTGTTGATCTCATTGGGTTCTTTGAACATATGAATATCCACAACACGCAGGTAATCTGCAGAGGCACATCAGTGAACAGAAAGCAGTCACGTTATCAACCTCATCAGCATTAGAAGCCCCGTCCCCCCCTTCTCCAGCATTGCCTCATCAAGAAACGCAATGGAGCATGTTGGACCTGTCTGGGGCTACTACCTTCCTGCCTGAGCACGGTTTTATGGCCTGAAACTTCTCTGTCTCCTTGCTGCTTTTGCAGAGGACATAAGGTTCCCCACAGATGGTGAAAGCAATGACACAAAGGGCAGGTTCTAATGGGTGGAAAGCTGAATGCTGCCAGGGAGAGCTGTGGTCTGTCCTTCCTTTTGCATCAGCTTTCTTCAGGTCTGGGCACAATCAGTGGGTCTTTGACAGCTTTGGCTCCATGTCTCCTTTCTTCAGCCTTCCATTTGTAAAATGCATATTCACAGGAATTTTTCGATGCTTAAATACATACATTAATGTTTGTAAAGCATGACTGCTACCAAGTGCTGCAGAGCCAGAGAGGCTTTAATGATCTTGCTTTCAGCTGAGAGCTTGGATGCCTGTATTAAATAAGGCTTTGGTGTATTGTACGTGTCTAGACTCAGCTTCTCAGAACACCTCCACTGCTATTAGTATCTTTTATGAAAACTCAATATGACATTACAGTATGTAATTACAGTATAAAGTCATAGTCAAACAGCAGTGGGTATCTATAACATGCACTAAGTAAATGCCTCGCTCCCTTCAAATCAGGACTATCTAAAGGATTATAGCTGCCAGAATTTGGCTTGCTCAGCTCATGACCAGCGTGTGGTGGCACTCAGATAGCCAAAGGCACTTGCAGTCACCACCAGCTATGTGACTACCATGCTGAGAAACTGCACAGTGGGAGCCTTCGCACACAACGGCTCTGTCCCTGTGCACATTGAAGCTGTACCCAGTAACTTCACAGCCAGTTCCTGCTAACAGTGAGCAATCATACAGGAATGAACCGGACATCATTCTTTCTCCATGCTTGGACAGATAATCATGAAAATTCTGCCAGGAGGACCATTATTGCCATGAGGAAAGAGACAGAGAAGTAAAGCTTGATTTGCAGCTCGCAGCTTGCAGTTCCAGGTGCTGACAGTTAGAAACCAGCTAATTTCTGCATTTTATAGTGATGACTACAGAGCCAAACTCATGCCTGGCAGGAAGAGGTGCACACTTCCAGCAGCTGGCAGAGCTGTGTGTCCTCACATGGTGGCTCATTTGGCCTGCTGCAGAGTACACTGTGAGCACGAGTGATGCACTCAGCAAATGAGTCTGATAGTCGAGTCACTGGGAGCTAAACACAGCCCATTGCACAGAACCTCAGAACACAGCTCTGCAGGCAGCTTTTTCCTGCAGGCAGGAAGCCACAGCAGGCAAGAAGGCTCTGGGCAAGGTAAAGCTCCATGGCAATGTTGTTGTAACTCTCTGCTCAATTCTCCAGGCTTCTGGAATAACTCCTGTAGATCCCCACTGGCCTTAGTGTTGGCTGGAGTTATAGAGATGGATCTTGTGTGAAACTTCAAATGCTTTTTGCTCAGAAATCCTTTCTCATTTTGCCTCTATGAAATAGGGAGCGTTTTCACTTCCCTCCTTGCAAAACTTACCCACACTCGCTCACAAGAATGCTGACAAAGGTCATCATTAAATTATGCAAGGCAGAAATTTCCTGGAGGGCTGTAAAGAGAGAGCAGGAGAGAGCCTCTGCTGTTTTCTCTCCCAGTCTCTCTTAGGCTGGAAACATCCCATGTAAAAGCTGCACATCACAGCTCTGTGAGAGATCTAACCATCAGTAAGTTTGGCTCAGCTTCTCCCTGCTTCCAGGGAGGCATAAAAATTCTTTTGAACATTTGTTGTGTTTTCATCTCATGTTCTGAAACAAAAGGCAAGAGACCCTGCCCTTCCATTGCAAGTTAACCCCTTCAAGGAGCTACAAAGCTTAGCCACCCTAGGTGTCAGTTCAGCTTTTGCTTCATTTTTTCCCAGGACTTTACAAGGCTCCTGTCAAAACACAGTCATACGCATCTGCACACAACACATTTTGCTCTCAGTGTTAAAATGAACTTCTTTGAGCTCGTCAGATGAAGATGACCTGTGACTGAGCCTGTGCTAATTACAGTAATGGTAATTAGAGAGGTCAAAAGTGAGCGGGGTAACAGGATACACAAACATCTTCACCAGGGTAGGGTGAAGTAATCAAAAGGAAAGGTCCAAGCACTGCACACATTGCTGCTTGTCTGTTTGTGAGGGATAGGTGGACATCAAGGGTTTCCTTTGAAGTCATATCTATGTGATGGTTTGTCACAGCCTCATCTGCTATTTAGTGCAGGTAGGTTTCCTGTGCATGAGGTAGCAGTCTCATGTTTTCTTAAAGCCTTTGTAATGTGGAAATTGAGGTGAGATGTTAGGAAGAAGTTCTTTACTCAGAGGGCGGTGAGGCAGTGGCACAACTGCCCAGAGAAGCTGTGATGCCCCATCCTTGGAGGCTCTAGGCCAGGTTGAATGGGGCCCTGGGCAGCCTGAGCTGGTTGTGGCAGCCCTGCCCACAGCACGAGGTTGGAACTGGGTGGCCTTTAAGGTCCCTTCTAACCCAAGCCATTCTACAAGCCTATGATTCTATGCTAACCTTGGTTAGAAATAAATAAACAAGCACAGTCTTGTGCTGTTTTTCAATACCAAAAATAGCCAGCAATCATAGGGTTTTCTTGGAGGACAAAAGAGAAAGGACTCCAGGTTACAGACCAAGCAGTAGGAGTTTCTAAGGGAGTTGACGATTGCTTTGCCAACAGGGGATGCACGATTCCCTGGCAGTCCCCACACTTAGCAAAGGAGGGCATGTGGGCAGCCTGCAGGCTGCAGAGCCACAAGGCCATGTCCTCCCGCAGAGTCATCTGCATGCTTTAAGGCCCACTTAAAACTCAGTGCAGGGAGATGAGCTGGCTAGGAAGAGCCAGGGGGAGGACACAGCACAGGTGTACACAGACATACAGGCTTCTTGCTAAGGAAGACTGCAGCAAGCAGCCTGCAGCAGGCAGCCAGCTGACCGGGCTGGGGAGGTAGCTGTCCCTGCGGTCTCCACCAGTTTTAATGTGGCTGTGATTCAGCCCAGTTGAAGTGGGTGTCAGCAGAGAGCTCGTTCAGCAAAGTTTACATCATCCTAGAGTAGTAGCTAAAATAGGTCAAATGAATCACACCCTAAAAATGCCTATTTCTCTCTGCTGGCTGTCAAGGGAAAGGAGGGTGAGTAGCTCAGCTGTAGACACCTACACTGCACAGAACAAGGGCAGGATTCAGCTCAAGACAAAGTCCTTTAAATGTAGGCATCTAAATGTTGTGAGCCAGACATGTAATGTCTTATGGCCAGTGATATCTGCTTGCTGCAACCAGTGGAGCTGAGAAAGGCACCCTGGAAGAGACACTCACTGCCTGTCAGGAAGAACTGTATTCTCACATCCACCTGGGCTAGCTCTATGTTGGTTAGCAGCTGACACAGATGAAAACACCAACATTTTGATGTTTACAGCAAATGTCCCACCCTATCCCAAAGGTTAGAAAACACCGTAGTTGTACAAGCATGGATAAAAGCATTGGCCTGCTTTTTTCAGGGTGATGTGGAAGTGAAATATGCAAACCATTACAAAAGGCTTGGACAACCCAGAAGTATGGAAGTGTGAAGGAGAAGAGGAAGGAGGTGGTGCAAGAAGTCCATGGCAAAGAAATGTTCATCCTGATGTACCTTGCTGGTCCTGCTCTGCCTGAAGGCTCTCACTTCAACCCCAGTGCTGTAAGTGCTCTCGGTAGGTTCAGCTTCCAAACACAAGTGCCAATCTGAGTTGCGTGTAGAAAGCATTTGGCTATATACCTTTAACATGCTCTGACAGGTGATTTAAACATCCTACCCCAAAACAGTGTCCAGGGAACACACATACATCAGCTGGTGTTACAGGCTTAAATCACAGCTCATGTGCATAGAGGCAGGAATGCTGCTACAGTCCCTTCCCTTTCCTCCACCTAGATCACCCTTGCATGTTATTACTACAAGCACTGCAGAGCAGAACTGCATAGCAGAGCTGATCCAGCTGTACAGTAAGAGTTTTGCTGCTACACTTAAATTTATGTTTTCAGCCATACCAGTCCCATAGTCAAGTTGATCCTACGGCCACACAAACTCCTGCTTTGGACAAAGGCTGTTTTCTCATCTGCAGCATCACCTTATAAGGCAGCTTCTGCCTCAACTCATTTGACCTCACATTCCTGTTCTCACTGCACTTCAGGAAAGAGAGATGCTCTTGTCTACCAGCACCACACTCATTCAGAGCCTGATACTAAGCACTTCATAGAAGAATAGAATGGCTTGGGTTGGAAGGGACCTCAAGGATCATTGAGCTCCAACTCCCCTGCTGCATGCAGGGCCACCAACCTCCATACCTAATATTAGACCAGGCTGCCCAGGGCCCCATTCAACCTGGCCTTGAACACCTCCAGGGATGGGGCATCTACATCCTCTCTGGGCAGCCTGTTCCAGCACCTCACCACTCTCTTGGTAAAGAACTTCCCCCTGATATCCAATCTAAAACTTCCCTCCTTCAACTTACAAACATTTCCCCTTGTCCTGCTATTATGTACCCTTGTAAAGAGTTGGCTCCCCTCCTGTTTGTAGGTTCCCTTTAGGTACTGGAAGGCTGCAGTGAGGTCTCCCCGCAGGCTGATAGGAATCTTCCTTCAGGAACTGATGGATTTTAGCTACAGACTGCATTCCTTCCAAGGTATCCTGCACCCTTACATATCTCCAACTTCTGCAAGCATACTGAATTTGAAAATATACATAGTCAGCACCTGTATTACACTACCTTTGACAATTTAAACACTCATACTTGACCCAGAGTTACAGGGTTGTCCGAAAAAGTTAAAGCAAAGTTCCTACCATCTTAACATTCCAGTTCGTTTGCTCAGGCATTTTTTAAAGAAATGCTTTTTAAAGTGGTGTGTGTGTAATAAGAGGGGAGGACATGGGTAAAGCAGATGATTAAGATTACAGAAATAATGATTTCCAATAGGACTCTGAACTTGTCACTGAAAATCTCCTTGCTTATTTTCTACTGTGTAAAATGAAGCAGTTAATGCTCGTCCACATTTACTAAGCACTGTTTTGACCCCAGATGAGAAGTTCCATACGAGTACTAAGTATTATCACATCTCACTCTTGTGAGTTGCTACATGCAGCAGGTTCTGTTGTTACTCTTAGGGAAAAAAAAAAACAAACCATCATTGTCTTGGTGTCTCATTCAGGACCCAATTCCATTTTCCTCTGAATCTTGTCTGTGCTTTTCAGATTCATTCCAAGAATAGTCATTCTGATTTGCCTAGCCCCAGAATTATATTTTGTCTCTCCAACGAAAACATTAAAACACTTTCCACAGGTGAATTATTGAGTTTCTCAGTCATTTTTATGAGTGAGTTGACCATCTAGTAAAAGCATTTTGCAGCAGCTTCACAGTCAGTTTAAGGCTGTATAAACCAGAAGGGCCAATAAAAGGGGAGGCTTCTTCTGCTCCCTTCACCACATGCCTGAAGACAACAGATGAGCCAGGCTGAACTGGAAATAAAAAGTACTAAATTAAACTTTCTATTCTACTTCTCCTGTCCAAAAGCCTGTTTTTAACCCAGATCAGTGTCTTGACCCGCTTCACCACCAGCTGGTCCAGAGTTAGGAAAAAGCAACCAGAGACAGGACCACTTTTGTCGAGGGCAATGACAGGTTTTGATGACTTTGGTTAGGAAACTATATCGATATATGTGTTCTTCCATTCCAGATGTTCAGTGACTCCCCTCTGCCGCCTCTGCAAAGTGGAGCTTTCAACCAGCCCAGCCCTAGAACAGTCACCCACAAATTTAAAGACTCAAGGAAGTCCTCCTAAAGTTACTCTGTGATTGTAATCAAACAGGAGAAAAAAAAAAAAAACTCTCAAATTTAAACCACTCCCTAAGGTTAGAAGCAAAAACAGATGTATGTCTTAAACTTTACATTGTACCTTTTGGATTAAATCCTCGAGGTATCACACCAAAAGCGTCCATTTCAGGGACATCATTTTCTTCAGCATTGGAGTTGTTTGATGGGAGGGCTCTTCTTCCATTCAGGGCAGGTTGTTTCTTCTCTCTGTCGGTCCTCGTTGGTTCAGACATCCTGTATTAAAGATGTTGTAATACCATGTAAGAAAGAAAAAGTGCAAGGAAAAAGCACACATGAGCCCGCGTGGCATGTATAAGATGGGAGAAACCGGAAACATTGTGGGGTGCCAGCGAGCTACACATTTTTAGATTCACATAAATAAAAACTGAGAGGCAGAAAACATCAGTCTAATGATGGAGTACAGCTCTCTAAGGATTGTAAGGCATTTTGTGTTTGTCAAAACACATGAATAAGAGAAGAAGGGGGGTGGAAGGAGGAAAGGAAAGCTTAACACAGAAGTATTTGTCTACGAGAAGCAAGGCATTAAAAACATTTGGGAATTTCTGGTAAAAAGGTGGAAAATTATCGTCTTTCCACCCTCTAAAACAATATTATTGCACCTTAAATAACAAATTATATTCCTAGGAAGTACACTGCATACCACCTCCCTCTAATAAAAATGACAGTCTAAGTTATATTGCAATCATCTCAGATACTACAGCCCACAACATTCTGCAGATGATTACTGAAATACTGCATTTTTTGTCTCTATGCACACAAACACCCGATATCTAAAGGGCTATTTCCTGCACACAGAGAACCCACTTTTGAGAAGGAGAGAGAAAGAAAGACAGAAAAAAAAGAAAGAAAAAAAGGCACTTATCCACTTATTTCTCTCCCACTAGCAACCTTAAGGGAAATCTCAGATGTAGGCTGATCAGAGACTTCTCTTTGAGCTAGTCAAAACTGCTTTCACATCTATTTCAGTGTAAGCACGTAGTAATGAAAGAGCCACACCATCCATCTAAGAAAATATTCATGGCTGAGAACACAGCTTCTTCCCAAAGCTCCTGAAAACATCAATTCAAAATACAGCAATTATTTAATAGTAGTAAGCTCTTAAAGGAAGTTTTCTAGTTAGCAAGGGTACCTTCTTTTCAGATAGTCTTTTTTTTTAAATTTTGTCTTCTCCCTTCCAGATTTTCTGATGTTTAATAGAAGCCTGGAAAAAGTTGAGGGTTTTAAGTAACTTCTGTATATCCTCCTCCCTCCTGTTGCAATAGGACAGTGCTGAAAGGGTTGCCAAGCCCTCCCCACACCATCTCTGAGGATCTGCCACCACTGCTGGCATGTCTTTGCTTCCCCCTCCCTCTCCCTGCCCACCTTCCCCCATCTCTCATCAGGAACCACTCATCAGTAGTATTTCAGAGTTCTTGGGCTACGGAAACAGCTTGGGCATTGAAGTTTCAGTCCTTAGTGATACAGAGTAGAGCTTCTCATGGCACAAGAGCATATTAAGTGGAAGACTGGAAGGGATTCTCTGAGTGACACAGACTGAGTTGTCAGTCTTAATAGTGTCTCTATCTCAGGATGCCTGCACTGCAACTTGAGGTGCTGGTTTTCAGAGTACTACAAGGTAGAAAACAGCAGCAGTTTCTCTGCACGGTGCCTCATAGCAGTCCTTCTAAGGACTACGGGGCACATGAGCATGGAAAGCTCACTGCTGGCTCAACAAACAAGATCTTTTCCATGAGAAACTGTGCAATTCAAGAGAGTTAAGGTGTTTTGCGCCAATCAGTTCTGTCTAGGGCAACTGACCTTCTGCTCTTACCCATGATAATTTGCGTATCACTTAACAACCTGTGTCAGGAGCAGTACCAGATGGAAGCACTTAGCTACAGACCAACTTTGTTCAGTTTCACTAAGCTCTAACCTAACTGGGGACTGCCTGACACCTCCTCCATCAAATGTAGCTCCACTGACAGCTGGAGTTGAGCAGACAAAAAGAGGCATGAGGGGAAGAACTCAGGCCCACTGTCCTGCTAGCTGCTGCTGTTCGGCAGCAGAGGTACAAGTCTACTAGGAATATGCATGTAGGTGCAAAACCCAGGTAGTGGACAGCCCCGCTTACATACGTGAGAGTAGCCATGGATATTCATTTGCCAGGAGGCAGAAGAGGAGAGACTTGGATGACACTCCTGTAAGGGAAATAGCAGATAAATAATCTGAAAGAAGGAAGAATCCTCCCAGCTCCCTGCAGATTTCTCCTGGTAGAGACCACAGTGAGGCAGCCGCACACAAGCCAGGACACCTGTAAGGCATGAGGCAGAGATGTCTACTGGAGACCAAGAGTCAGCATGGCTGCCCTAGAATGGCACTGTATGCAATCTAACAAGACTGCCAGGATTGTTTCTGAGGCTCAGCACCAGACTGCAGAGGTTTTGGAGCCAGCTTCACTATCTACACATGAGCATTGTGCTATGCTATCTCAAAGGGCCCAAAACACTTCATCTCCTGCAGTAGGCTGCTAGGCACACAGCACAGAAAGCTACCTGGCCAGGGCACTCCACTTCTGCTGTGCTCCCCCAAGCATGCTGGTACCCCGTCAGGAGAGATCTGGTCTTGCTATTATCCTGAACTGTGGTTTCCATGGGCTCACTTCTCTGCAGATGGTCCTTGCGGTAACCATCTGTTGGGCAAGCAATACCCCTGACACCCAGGAACACAATGAGCTTTCTGGGGGAGGAGGCTGGCTCCCAATTCTCCTTTTTTCCACTCTTATTTCTGCATAGTGTGTTTGTGCCTCTCCTTCTACTTCCAGCCAATACTTCAGTTCCCAAAACTGCAGCTGCCGTGATGACGTTATAGAAACTGAAGTAAATATTGCCTCGGTGCCATGCCTGCTGGAGGCCTGCAACACAAATAAGAAACTCCATCTCCTGAGGCAGTCATGTGCTTCCCCAAGTGGCTGTGGTGCTGTCAGAGCCAGGAGGAAAACTTTCAGTCAGAGTGAGAACAGCAGTGAGTGGATGCAGCCAAATGATCCCAGCCCAGCCCTTCTGCTTCAGCAGCCAGCAGTTGTAGATGTCTCCCTGTGCCCCTTCAGGTCTCTCCGGAGCATTTGGCAGAAGCTGACGATCACTGGGAAAGCACAGAGACAAAAATTCTTGGCAGCAGCTTTGCATCCAGGGAGAGTAATGTTTCATAGGCTGTAACTTATTTATTTTGTGGGGAGTGATGTAAATTCGTGCTTATGACAGTTCCAGATGCCAGGTATTTTCTCATTACCTTGAATTTTTAGCATTTGCCCTTCCTTGCCTATTAGACTGCACTGGCCTTAATTTAGCATCTACGGTTTGAAACTGCTGACGTCAGAGCTGATGCAGGAGGGGGCACGGAGGACATGAAGGCCCGTTTTTCCTGTAGGGCCTTATACTTAATGAATGATGTTCTGGAATGACCTGTGAAAGAGCAATCTTTCTTCATGAAGCAACTCCTGCACTGCTAAAGAGCTGAGTCCATGCTTGTTACTCAGAGACAGCCTTCAAATGCTTGTGGCTTTTGCCAAAGACCTTTGCAGTTGTAGATGCTCTTCCTATTGACTGCAATGCACTTTGGATGATGGACAACCCTTCCTCATGATCACCACAGAAAAGCTCTTAAATGTTCGGAAAGTTTGCACTGCAAAGTGTTATCCCAAATTCAGTTTCCTGTTATCGTAAGAGCCAGCATCACTCCATCTTTCCATGCCAGATACAAGTTTAGGGGGAAGACCCCACAAAACATAAGAGTCAGTAAAGCTTTACAGACAGAGAGGAGAGCACGTGAAGATCTGTCATAAGCAAACTCATCAGCCAGGTGCTCATGTAAATGGTTTGCTGTGCTGCGTGCCAGCAGCTGGATGGCAGGGGTATTTTGCCTACTACTATTTTAGCTACACTGAGAACTCCTTGGCAGCAGCTGAGCATTGTAATGCTTTGCAAAACAGTGAATTCCTTTCTTACTTTTCTTCTTCTTTTTTTTTTTTCCCCCAAATATTACCTTTGGGCCCATTTCCAGTCTAGATGTGAATTCAGATGCACTGGGACATTGTACTACATGTACATGCATAACCATCTCTGGAAGGAAGTAATTCTTATTCCCATAAACCAGACACTTTGAACTCTAATCTTCTACATATATAATACACCTTTATCTTTCTCTTGTCTTCTTGGAGTTTCACTTGGGAACTTTCACTCTTTCTTAGATGACCAAGTTTGTCTTCCTCCTCCTTCCACATCATTACTTGTCCTCCAGAAAACGATATCTCTCTTCCTATAATGCCCTGCCTTACCAAAGCTGGAGGCAGAGTAGAGCAGATTCTAGCAGAAAATATGAACAAAAATGTTATTTTTAAACAGAAGCAAATATCAGAACTGTTCATTTGGTGGTTTTGTTTGCATATTTTGCTTTTGATTTTTAAAAACCAAAACCAGATCATTTATCTCTATGTGTTTAGCAGCTCTGGCTACCGCTCACAGAGGAGTATATTTTGAACTAATGCTGAACATTCAGAAGGCCCAGCTCTGAAATACAGCATGTGTACAAGACAGTATGTGTGAAAAGAGGGGCAGAGGCAGAAAGAGACAAAATGGCAGATTTTCAGATGGTGGAACATTTGGAGCAGGGGATATAGGGCCAGTTTTCGAAAGATATTATGGCAAATGTTTCTGTTGCAGGAAAAAAAAATCAACAACCATATATATGTGGTTATATATATATATACATTTATATGGTTGTTTTATATATACATATATTCATACACACATTCTGCTAAGAAAATGTGGCTTAAGAAATTTAACTCTTCTCTGAAAAATATTGTTCCAAACCACAAGTTTAAATTCAGTCTGTAGATCCATATAACCATATATGTCTGAGCTGGCCATCTTAGGCTTTCTTTATCCTCCACAGAGATCTAGTCTAGGCAATGATTCATCTCCTCCTACAGCACACATGTAAATAGGTCAGATGAATCATGGCCTAAAAGTGCCTGTTCCTTGTACTGACTGCAAAGGGAGCCTGAGGTGATGGATCCCACCTTATGCATCTATACTGCCAACGTCTACAACGAGGTGAGAAAAAATGCAGCTTAGAAATGGAAAAAAAAAGAATTTTATCTAGGTTTTGAAGGATCACTTTCAAGTGCTACATTATCCTTTATAGATGCCACTCAAAATCATTAACAGTGATACATAGTACACAGTTCAATATACTTTTTCTCTCTCAGATTCTGTGGCTGCCATTGCCAATTATGTAAAATACATTTCCAACAATAAGTATCAGATTACACTAAAGCACATGCCAGCTCATGAGTTAAAGGTTGGGAAAATACATTTATTTTTTTGTACTCGTCTGTGAAGGCATCTCTCTTCTTCAGACATAAACATAACTGTACATGTAATAACTGCAACAAAAAAAGAACCACGTTGGCTGTTATGAGCATACAATCCAGGTTCCTACTCCCATTCCTACTGACATCTGAATCCAAAGCATTTCATTGTTTTTGTACCAGAGTTGCCTTAATTTTCTCACAGAAAGATAGCCTAGCTAGGCCAAAGAGGTCTTTCATAAGAGATGATCTTCATGGGCTCCCGCTTTGTTTACTGGTTTATGCTTTGCTAGAGCTGAGACCCTAAATAATGAAGAAACATCTCTTAAAAATGGGGGTGGACTACTTCCTTGCTTTGGCTAGCTGACCCTGAAGCTGATAGAGGCACAAAGGTTGCAGCCCTTAGATTAATATTTCAATCCCAAATGAAAGGACAGGTTATCAAAGCAAAGCCATGAACTTTTGGAAGGAAAGCAATTTCATGGAAAGCGTTTCTCTGAAAAAAATTCACCATACATATTATATGTATAGGGTAAAGAGAAAGACTCTTCTAAAGCAAATCCCTCTGTATCACATTGTCTTATCAATGCCACTCACCTAAAGTGAAGCTCTTGACCTAGGGACCAATTCTACTTGGTCTATCAGGCAACAAGACTGAGAAAAGGGACAGGAACTTGAAGAGTTGGACCAGAATTTCTCTCTTCTTTTTCTCTCAAGCCTCTGAACATCAAGGCAGGGACTGGGATAGCAAGTTCCTCCCACTATACAGAAAGATTGGATCTGAGCTTGCCTGATGAACCTGAACATGTGTAAGTCTCTGTAACCCAATGAAATACATCCCAGGGTCCAGAGGGAACAGGATGATGTAGTAGCCGAAACCCATTCTCCATCATATTTGAAATCATGGCAATTAGATGAAGTCCCCAGTGACAGGAAAATAGGAAATATCACTTCAGTTTTTAAAAAAGCTAGAAAGGAAGATCCTAGGAACTACAGAGCAGTCAGCCTTACCTCTGTGCTCAGGAAAATCAGGGAACAGTTCTTCCTGGAAGCTATGTTGAGGTATATGGAAGACAGGGAGGTGATTCAAGATAATCAACATACCTTTTCAAGGGCAAACCATGCCTGGCAATTTGGTTGCCTCCTACCATGGCTACATCAGTAGATGAGAGAAGAGCAAGCCATGCCATCTATGTGGACTGCTGTAAGGCCTTCGACATGCTCCCACACAAGATTCTTTTCTCTGAATTGGAAAGAAATTAATTTGATGGATTGACTATTCAGGGGATAAGGAACTTGCTGGATGGCCACATCCAGAGAGTTGCAGTCAATGACACAATGTCCAGGTGGAGATCAGAGATGAATAGCATCCTCCAGGGATCTGTACTGGGACAAGCACTGTTCAATATATTTATTAACATTTCGGGATTTAGTGCATTATCAGCAAGTTTACTGATGACACCAAACTGAGTAGTGCAGCTGATATGATAGAAGGAAGGGATGCCACCCAGATGGACCTGGACAGGCTTGAAAGGTGGGCCCACATCAGCCTTTTAAAGTTCAACAAGTCCAAGTGCAAGGTGCTGCAGTTGGGCTAGGGCAATCCCCAGTACAAGTACAGCCTGAGAGGATTAATGGATAGAGACAAGCCCTATGGAGAAAGACTTGGGTATTTAGGTAGATGAAATATTGGACATGAGTCAGCACTGTGCTCTTGCAGCCCAAAAGGCCAACTGTATCTTGGGCTGCATCAAAAGAGGGGTGGCCAGCAGGGAGAAGGAGGGGATTGTCTCCCTCCACTCTGCCCTTGTGAAATCACACTTGCAGTACTGCATTCAGGTTTGGGGCCCTCAGCACACGAAGGACATGAATCTGTTGGAGTAGGTCCAGACAAGGGCCACAGAAAATGATCAGAGGGCTGGAACATTTCTCCTGTGAAGACAGGCTGAAGGAGCTGGGCTTGTTCAGCTTGGAGAAGAGAAGGCTCCGGGAAGACATTATTGCAGTCTTTCAATACTTAAAAGGGGCTTAAGAGAAAGATGGAGAGAGACTTTTTACAAGGGCCTGTAGTGATAGAACAACATGGTTTTAAACTGGAAGAGGGTAGATTTAGATTTAGATTAGAGATAAGAAAGAACTTTTTACTATGAGGGTGGTGAGATACTGGAACACATTGCCCAAGGAAGCTGTGGATGTCCCATCCCTTGAAGTGTTTAAAGTCAGGGTAGCCACAGGGCTTTGGGCAACCTGACCCAGTGAAAGGTGTCCCTGTCCATGGCAGGGCACAGGTGGCGGACTAAATGATCTTTAAAACTAAACCATTCTGTGATTCTATGATCCTTTCTGCATACTCCCAGAGCTGTTTGAATTTTTTCCAGCATGTCAGTCTCTCTACACCAAATGCTGATTTTGCAACACTGAAACTTTTTGCAAGAAAATCATCATTGAAAAAAATAGTTTGTGAGAAATTACCAGAACATAATTAGATTTGATTTGGTTATTTTAACTTGTAAGTTTACAGCCAGGCTGAAATCCTCCAGGTATTGGATGTTAGGATGTCTGCAGCAGGACGGGGGCGCACAGGGAAGAGAACTTCAAAGTCCCTGCAAAAACAAGGTTGAGTTCAGTAACTGCAACTCAGTCTGTCCCTTACACTTGGCTCCAGAGGGGCTAACTTGTCACATACAGCACCAGATGTAAATGGAAGTCATCTGTTTGTGCTATGCCCATATTATCATGTCTTCCGGACAGTGTGAAGTCACCTCAGATGCAATCAGGCCAGAATCAATAAACCAAGAGAAGACCAAAACCAGCTACAATACAAACATATAAACCCTGCAATCTGCGACCCTGGTGCACGAGTGCCCGAGACCGAGGTGCATAACACTTTAGATGTCCCTGCATAGAGCTGGTGAGGCTGAGCAGGTCTTTGTGCTCAGATGGCTATCCTTGGTTTAGTGCTAGGCTGAACAACAGTGTTAAAAGAGAACTGCACCTCAGCTGAGAAGCTAGCTCAGATCAGAGCTCTTCCTGCATCCAGGGGGTGAGTTACTTACAACCCAGGCAGCCCCAGCATGCTTAGTTGACAGTTGGTTCTCATTAATTTTGTACCATATGTGAACATGCAATATTTCAGTGTTAATCTCACAGAGCATTTCAGTGTTACTGAAACACAGTGTTTCAAGTATGCTCAATTACAAGATGTTTAGAATTAAAGATTTCTTCAGTCTCATTTCAGGGTAAAACTTCCTGTTCCAGTTCAGAGCAAAAATACATTTTCTGTATGCCCAAACGTCTTGTAGAACAGCTTCTCCTGTTAATACAAACACAGATGTAGCATGTAGATCCAAAAGCAACAAAATACTTAAGCACATCTTAAGTTCAAGCATGTAATTCCATCTTTAGGCATATGCCTAAATCCTGTGACGTACTCAGCTCAACCAAATCAACACTATACAATAACTGTGTGTACAGAAACTCTTAAGCTGCCTGTTGCTGTTGCATTTCCACCACTTTAGCAATTCTCTAATGGAACTGTTTCTTGACTCGTTTCAAATATGTTTGCCAAATTGGGTTGTTGATCCATCTTTCAGTCCCAAGACTGACCATTCCTCTGTGCAAATGAGCCAAATAATTGCTTAAATAAGGAAGTGTACAACATTTTGAGAAGTAAGTTCAAATGTGGATTGTAAAACATCACAACTGGTTGGTTTGTTAATGGCAGATGTTCTGGAGGGAGAAAGGATATTGAAAAAATGAATCATTATTCAGATGAATTTCAAAAGCAATTTAAAAGTCATTTCATAATCACAGATGTGTGCCAAATATACCCATCCAGCACAAGCTGTAGGCTTTGATTTTTTGTGAAGTCTGCAAGTTTTTTCCTTTGCTATTCCCACTGTAACCTTTTGCAGTGTGGTTTGAAAAAGGAGAATGTAAGAAGAAATTAATGCCTTCCAAACTCTCCACATACCTGTCTCTAAAGTGTTGTGCTGCATCCACAAAAATACTGTCAACGTACTCAGTGGAATACAAATAACTTTTTTTCTTTGTGCTCAGAGCAAGCTTGTGGTTGGAGTAAAGATAAAAGAGCTGCTGAGAGGCACTGCATCATGAAGGAAGCTCCAGCACCCACAGCAAGGTCCCTCGTGGCTCAGCTGATGTTATAACACTGTTACAAAGAGTAGGTCTGCACAGTAATTCTCACACCTATCCAGAAGCTGTGTAAATTCTGTCAAAGTAGTGCACAGTCGAAGATAATAACCAGAACCAATAGATACACTCTTCATTTTTGCCTCTACCCTCCTCTCCTATGATTCCACTGCTGGTTGTGTGCCCCAACCATATCAACCTCTTCAAAGCTTTCGGCTGTGAGCCTGCAAGAATGCATGCTAGAATGAAGCCCTGAAAACAAATACTGTTCTCCTTGATTTTCCTCCTACAGCTACAGAGTTTTCTCTGGCCCATGTCTCTCCCATATATAATCTTCACCAAATTTTAAAGCTATCAAAGAGCGTTCTAATCTTTCATTCTTTTTCTTTCAAGTCACTTTCTTCAACAGTCCCACATTGCTTTGATTTCCTTTCAGAACATCAATGGTTTGTCGTGGCAGGAGTGTTTACTCCTTTACTGGAGATTGGAAACTCATCCAGAAAACAGCAATGCCAACAAAATTGGAATTGATCTATCAGTTTTATATTAAGCAATCATTTTCTCAGAAAGGCTTCTGGAATTCTTAATCTTCAGACCTATCACAAGTTCAGTTCAAGTCATACAAAGAGGAGGAGCTCACTGTCTGTGGCTCAGATGTCTTGACCTGTGTGCTCTGCTTTCCTTGCATCTTTAAAATCTGCAGTCCCTGGGACTCATTTGGATAATTCCTTTGAGATGTGTGTGAAAATGATGCACAAGCAGCATGTTAGGAAATGATGAGAAAAATGGGGGAAATGTTAGGATGAAGCAGGGCTAAATAAAAATTTTCAATTAAGAGCACAAACGTGTTTCAAAGGCATTCACCACCATACAGAGATGGAAATGGATTCATTCGAAGTCCTATTCCTTAATAAGTTCAATGTCACCATCTTGCAGTCTGATTTCCCACTTCCTGCTTGTAACCAATGAACAGAAAATATAACATGAAATCATAAAGAGCACTTATTAGTTAAGGATGGTGAGTCACAAGTAACCTGAATAAATATCTTCTGAGCTACCAATAAGCTGAATTTGTTAGCAACACTGAACAATCAATTTTAATGAAGAACATGCACTTGTAAAAAACAAAGTTAATTTTTGGACCTCTGAAAGAAAAAGCCGGGCCAAGTAGGCAAATTATTTTGAGCTGCTTGTATAACTTTTTCTTGTTCATAGAGCCAATAGCTTACTAAAACTTTACCTGCTGACAGTCAGTGTTCAAACATTGAATCTGTGGCTCTCTGACACCACTGTTGCCAAGATTTTCTGTTGTATTTGATGGCAAATATGATTTTTTGTGTCTGTTACTTGAAATACCAACAATACTTCTTCAAAAAATGTGGCCCAAAATAAAATATGTGATTTGTGAGCATAAAAAATTGCAAATACTTTGAATATCTACAGATTGTTGCAAGCCTTATCTGATGAATACCACTTCCAGGTTTGTGGGTTTTTTTCTCAGAAAAACATGGTCTTTCATGAAGAAGACTGAAATATATGTGGATAACTTCAGGAATAATGCAAATTACGAACTAAGATCACTGTTGCTTTGCTGTCTTTTAGAATGAACGCTCATAAGAACTCTTCATCTTCTTCACAGCTCTTAAGGCTGAAAACGTTGCACTTTTTCAAGACTCTAGTCATGCCAAAAAAGGAAGTGTAATCTCACTGTAATAATGTTGTCTTAATTATGTACAATACTTAGCACCAGTTTTACACCAGATGACTCATAGTAGAAGCCTGCACTTTGCTGTTTGACTAAATCCCACAGAACTAAGAACTCCCTGCTGCAATGCTTACCAGCTTGTGCTCAGATCTTCTCCCAGACAGGATCCTTCAGAGAAGATTGGTTTGAAAGGCAGTACAAGAGGACAAGCAGACACTGTGGTTGGAAATAAGGGCCTGAATTCAGTAAGAATATGCCAGATATTCTTGATTTGAGCCAGGAATGTGCTCTTACAGCCCAGAAAGCCAATTGTATCCTGGCTTGCATCAAAAGAAGCACAGCCAGCAGGTTAAGGGAGGTGATCTTGATCTGGTGAGATCTCTCCTGGCATACCATGTCCAGACGTGAAGTCCTCAGTACAAGAGAGACATGGACAGAGGAGACATCCAGCTTCTCCAAAGGAGGGCCAAAAAAATGACAAAAAGGACAGAACTCCCCTATGAGAACAGGCTGGGAGAGCTGAGGCTATTCAGCCTAGACAAGGGAAGATCTTGATAGCAGCCTTTCAGTATCTAAAGGGGTGCTATAAGAAAGAAGGAGAGAGACTCTTTAGCAGGGTCTGTTGTGATAGAACAAGGAGAAATGGTTTCAAACTAAAAGAGAGGAAATTTAGACTGAATATAAGGAAGAAGTTTTTTACAATAAGGGTGGCAAGGAACTGGAACAGGTTGCCCAGAGAGGTGGTGGATGCCCCATTCGTGGAGACACTCAAGATCAGGCTGGATGGGGCTCTGAGCAATCTGATATAGCTGTAGGTATCCCTGTTCATTGCAGGGGAGTTGGACTAGATGGCCTTTAAGGGTCCCTTCCAACTCAAACAATTCTATTATTCTATGATTCTACAAAGTAAATGTCTTGAAAGCTCGTCAGGTGTTTGTGCTTCTGAAGTCATGGTCAATTCTATTAATTTGGATCCTAGAAATAATAAGCTGGGTTTTTAAAGGCAGTTTATCTCCTGAATAGGAAGGTGATCTTTCTTTGTAATCTTATGCTGCTTATTTTAACAGCCAAGACAACATGAAACACTGGTAGTAATTTAAGGAATCCCTGCTTATTGTCTTACCACATCTACTCTTGTCCTAATAAAAATAATCCTATAACAGCAGACATCTTTTATTCTGTGGGGTATTTTTACTACTGAGCTATTTAACGACACAGCATAGTCCTCTGGGCACCTTCATTTGTGCAGATTTCTCCACTATTCTATGTATTTCAGTGCTTGTTGAGCTCAGTGAAATCACTGGAAAGCACTGGATCCTCCCTCAGTGCCCTCCATATGTTCACTGCTTAGAGAAAACTGTCAATTCTCAAACAGTTCGTTACCCTGATGATTCAGCTCTTGTATCTGTAGCACGTGAATAGTCTGCTTTCAAGTCTTCATAAGCAGCACTGGAAACTCCAAAGGAAAAATACTGCTACATAGATCCTTTTAAGAGAGGTTCAAGAGCAGATGGACTTGCAGCAGAGAATATTGCAGTCTTCATTCACCGTCAGCAGGAAAGATAGTCTCCAGACTCAGCTTCCTTCATTCTCTGTCTAGAAGACCACACAGGAAATTTCAAGTTAGACACTGAAAAATGTTCCCATCTGCCTCTCTCCCCTCCATCTCTCAACAAATATACAGAGTGCATATTTACCTGGCTATCACAGACCACTGAGAGGCAGTTGTTGAAGTCTCTGTCTATGCAAATGATAAATATTCTATTCATTACACATTCTTATAATGAATGATCTACAGTGACACCTTCCAAGAGACTTTTGATTAATACAAAGAAGTAAAATACTTCATAATGAAATAGCAGCTGGTTAGGATACTTACTAGTATCAACTGACAGTCTAGTGACATACGCTTCACCAGGAAGCTTTCACTCCTATACATTATTTAAACTGAAGTTGAGTTTTGCAAACTTATTGCTTCTAGACTAAAGTTTATTGTGTTTGGCTAATACAGATCTTTTAGGTATCAGCCAGTGCTAGTCTGTCCTATCAAAAGCTTTACCCAGAAGAAACCACAAGTAGTGATTTGCACACCACAGTATTGTGCATCTAAATGAAAGAACTAACAAATTATTCTGCTCACGAAATCATTTCATTTCCATTTTAGCCAGGAATGCACTAAATAATGCATCATTCCTCAGCTACTCAAAAGGTCACCTTTGGTCTATGAGCAGCTGCAGCAGCTGTGTTCTCCCAAGACCCTGCTGCGAGCACAGAACAAAGCATGAGAGCTGAGGACAAGCTTGGGGATGCATCCTAGTAGCTCTAGTTGAGAATCATTGCCAAATTGTCTTTCAACCACAAACAGCCACCTTCTTTTTCCTTTTCTTTCCAAGTAAATTAATCATATGTAAAATACGAGAAAATCAACAGCCAACAGATTTTGACACCATGCAAGGAGAAACATCCATGGAGATTAAGGACATCCTATTCATTATTGATTTCTCACCACGTTTTACAGGAAGGTACTACAGAGAGAATAAAATAGCCCCCCAGGATGGCACTCTGTGAGGCTGAGTTCAGCTCAGTGGCTGCTGAGTCTCTGGTTCCCAAACTATAATACAAGCAAGCTGCTTCCTTGGCAAAAAATACATACTCAGTAGAGTCATCTAATCCACTACAGGTCTAGACAAAGCCCTAATATTTGAGTCTTTCATTTTTAGTGTAACTGGATGAAAGGCATGAAAGGCACCACTGTCTTCTCTGAAGTTATCTCACTATCAAGAACCCAGATGTGAGGTTTGGAACAGGGAGCCCATTCAGCTTTCTGGACCAGGGTGTTGACTATAATATGGTTGGACTTGATATTAGAAGTCTTTTCTAAACAAAATGATTCTACAATTCTTTATGTATCTTATTTCAGAAGAAAGGAGTTTGGAGGTGAAAGAAAATCAGTGTGGATTATCATCTAGTCCAGAATCTGTGTCCCAAACAGGTAAGTCAAGTAGGTATAGAGGAGACATCCTGCCCCAAACAGGTAAGTCAACTAGGTATAGAGGAGACATCCTGCCCAGACCTCGCTTTAGTGGGGTGCTGGTTGAAATAGTGTGCTATTCTTGCAGGATTTCCTCAGTGATCTTTTCCACAGACCTAATCATGCTCCATTTTGTGAACACCTAAATCAAAACTGCCTACAACCAGAATGGCTTATGTTCCAAATTAAATCAAACAAGCAAAGGGGAAATAATAACTACACAAGAGAGAAACAAGCATGTAACTCACTGTAAGGGCCATCTTGCATTGATGCATAGCAATCCCTCCTAGACAACAGCCTAGGGAGCACTTCATTTTTAAAGATCCACCATGCAATAACAGAATCATGGTAGGCATTCATCTAAACGTCTGCACCACTTGTATCTTTTCTTACTCAGAAAAAACAAGTGAAACTAAAAAAGAAATGGGGGAAAAAATCCTAATGTGTAAGCAGCAAATTAAATATAATACAAAAACTAGTGCATACGTATTCCTCAGCCCATCCAGAGGTGCTTTCATCTCCTTCAGTCACTCATACATCAAAATTGCAGCAGGCCTCCATGAAAACACCCTGAACTCTAGGGTTCCTGTCCCTGTTCCAGAGTGATATAGGATTCATTAACTCCAGCTGCTGCTGCTAGCTTTCTCCCACTACAGATAGTTCAGTGTCACTGTGAGCCAGCACAAAACCCTGCCCCAAAGCGTGTGCCTTGTGGCAGTCCATCAGGCTGCCAGGGCTGGAGCCACAGTGGGAACAGTGAGGTGGCACATAGCAAATGACACAGAAGACACTAAAGAGTTGATTGGCCCATAGGGTTCTCCTAATGAATTTCCAAGCAACTTTTAAAGTTTGCAGTTTAAAAAACCAGAAAAACAGAATACAGCAGAGTAACCAACTTTGTCATCGGTCACTCTATACCATGGGCATTGATATTACAGTACTAACTGGACTCACCTTCCATTAGATACTCCAAATGTGGCCAGGATACAGCTGGCATTGCTTAGCTCCTCTAGCTGAGCCCAAGTCTGCACTGGCCTGCACAGAAGAGAATTAAGAAAAGAAAGTCATCTAGCAGTCGGCTTAAATTTGTTCAGTAGCAGTATGCACCTTGTTTGCAAAACATCTATGAGCCTGGACAGTATAAAAGGCTAAAGACATAGACCAAGTTTAATGACACACCATTTCTTGTAAACATGCAACCCCAGAAAAGCTGAGGCATACTTCTAGCTAGAACCTCAAGCCAGAAAATGATGGCAGCATGCTGGGTAGCCGACAATCCAGAGTTCAGTACATGACCAACAAAGCAAAACAGATGCACTCCCAAACAGCAGGAGAAAACATATGGAAACATATAGCCCTAGCACCCTGTGCTTGAAAGCCCCATGGTTTTGGGTTCCCCTAGCATTATTTTGGAGTCTTTGATGCGTTTTGAAACTGCCAAAGATCTTGGCATCACTACCACAACTCTAACTCATGTCCTTGCTCTGGCCTGCCTCTAAAAAATCTACCCTCCCTCCACTGGCCATACCTGCAGCTTCTTGAGAGGAAGCTTTCAGTTTTGCCTCCTGAACAAGGTGCTCAAAGTCAAGCAGTGTCCCCTGCTCACCACCTGTCCATTCCCATTCTTTACTCTCTGACTAATGAGATTATTTACTTTGGCAAAGCAAACCACACACAGCACATACAAACAGCTGCCAGAATGGAGTAAGACTGCATCTGTACTCTCTAATCCGAGGAAGAAAACTAGCCATTTACCAGCTCAATTTTCCAGCTTCATACTGGAGAAAGATCAAGAGAACACCTGTGTGCCACATCCCACCTCTGGGCCACCACAGGCAGGAAAGCCCAGCCCGGCAGCTGGACTGCAGTAAGAATCATGCTGAGCAGGGCAAAGTTGAGTGTTTTTTCACTACCTCTGCAGAAGGAGAGCAAAGCGATTGTTGCTGTGGTGATCCTTCCCTTAATGTTTTTAGCCATTATCTGGCTTAAAGTCATGACTTGCTCTGGAAAATGTTATTTTATTACAGCATAATATTAAAACATTGGCGAATAGTCTTTTATTCTTTCCACTGAACATATACATCTATCTCTTGAAATCAACATGCAATTCTGAGAACATCCACAAATGAAAACATGCAGATATTCCCCTATCGTTAATAGCTTTAATCTTTGTTTTATAAGTAGAAAACACTTCCAACCCCACTGCCTTCCATCCCTCTGGGATCAATCTGTACAGTTGGAACCTCTTCTTGCCAGGGTTACATTTCCAGGAAGGTGCACACTCACTCTGAACATCAATAGTAGTTGTATCTGTAATTCCCAAGGAACGTGATTTGAAAAAAAACAATGGGGTTTCATATTTTTTCTTTGTGAGGTTGCAGAGCCTGCATTCCTCTCTCTAAGGAGAAGATAGCACAAGTCAGCTCCCTACCTTCACTTACTCCTTGATCAACGAAGATGTTGGCAGTGAAAGCTGTTATGCACAGTAAGAAACCAAGTTCAAAACTTCTACTGCTGGAAATGGCCAAGAACAAGTTATTCCCATTTGTAGCGTAGGTATATCCTTGCACAGTTCTATCACAGAAAGGGTTGGAGCACCATCATCACCATCACCCCCAAACCTATAGCAAACAAGGAGGTACTGATGAGGGTCAGGTCTAGCCCCTGAGCACCCTATTCTTGTCTCATTCACTCTGAATAGCAAATGGCAGTGTCCTGGGAGCGGTTCTGTTTTTAAGAGTTGCAAACCTAATTTTATCAGGCTCTTTTCCCACAGCTTGCTTCACATTAGCAAGGCAGACTATGCTGCAGAGAGCCCAGGCTGTCCAGGGATGCTTTGCCTCCTTTTCTCCCTTTTCTGTGAGGGTGGCGAGACAGTGAACAGGTTGCCCACAGAGGTTGTGGATGTCTCCTCCCTGGAGGCATTCAAGGCCAGGCTGGATGAAGCTTTGAGCAACCTGGTCTAGAGGGAGGCAGGGACACCTATAGCAGGGGCTTGGAACTAGATTATCTTAAAGGTCCCTTCAACCCAAATCATTCTATGATTCTATGATTCATTAGCAATAAGTGCCAGGTCCCACTTCCCATGCTGCAAGTGTTGGATTTTGGTACACCTCCCCTTTGCATGCACCAAGCCCCATCTAACTGCAGCTTCAAAGGAGTAAACCAAACCTTCACATTCCTGCTCTGCTACATTTGGCTCCATTTCCATGCAAACTACACTTAGGCAACCTTCCAACAGATATTCCAAGCAATCACAAGCTTCCTACCTGCTGTAACACAGCCCTGTTGTGAACATATATTATAGTATAGCTTTAGCATGTTATTCCATACCCAAATTGCTGCCTGTGTTGCAGGGGGCTGAGATACAGCCCCTGCGGGAGCCATGAACTGTACGTTTGCAAGCAGAATGTGGGTTTCTGCTCTATTTCTGAAGCTCTGTAATTCACTTCCTGCCTTGCACGTGGACTGGAGTTTTGCTTAGATGCAAAGCTCAGATTGAGCTGTCAGTCACAATATCCTTCTCTTTTCCCCTTTTAGAAAAGGGATTTATATCTGTAAAGGATGCACTTAGCTCAAAACATTGTAGCCTTAACTACACTGGCTCTGGAGCAAAATACCAGAGAGCAAAGAAGGTACGTGACAGAACTAAGCCTGCACTATAAAGAAAGCATAACTTGTGTCCAAATCCTAGTCTTAGTGAGGCAAAACCAGTGGTCTCCTTTGGCTGTGCTGGACTTGGAATTAAATCCCTATGGAACTTGATAAGAAGCTATCCAGGTAAAAACAAACTGAATTTTTTAATAGTATATTTCCTAGCAATATCAACAATTCCTGCTGACAGCTTAGTTTTAAGGACCAAGTTCTCAGACAATAACTCATGACCCAGTTCAGAAGCCAAGACTACAGTTCACAGATAACTTTCCTCATACATCCCTCAGCAATTTTGGACAGAAAGGATGCTAACAGAAGGCCATAGTAAGCACAAAAGAGATAAAACAGTTGGTCAGATATTAAAACTGGATAAACCCAAGTTAGTAATAAATATAGAATTTCAGCAGCAGTTTTAGCAAATCTTTAGACAGGAGCTTATTGGCTCCCAAGTCACTGCAGGTGAGAAGTTGGAGAGTCATGAGGAGTTACCTAACTATGTCATAGAATCATAAAATGGCCTGGGTTGAAAAGGACCACAATGATCATCTAGTTTAAATCCCCCTGCTGTGTGCAGGGTCGCCAATCACCAGACCAGGCAGCCCAGAGCTACATTCAGCCTGGCCTTGAATCCCTCCAGGGATGGGGCATCCACAACCTCCTTGGGCAACCTGTTCCAGTGCATCACCACCTTCTGAGTGAAAAACTCCTCCTAATATCTAACCTAAACCTCCCCTGTCTCAGTTTAAAACCATTCCCCCTTGTCCTATGCTACCTGTTCAACTCCACCCCATGTGAAATGAAAGCAGAAAGTAACTTAGTACTAACACCTCACTGAATGCCTTCAATTCAGTGCTCTCCTCTCTCATTCCCCTCCACTGAAAAGTATTAAGATGTTTACATATCTTTAATCAAACCAGTATCATAAAATATAGAGAGAATTTTTTGTGAAATTAAACAAACAAACAAGCAAAAAAAAAAAAAAAGCCTCACAACCAGGATATTTATTATCTCACCCTTCCGCAGTCCTTCATTTTGAATTAGCTTTGCAACTTGGCTAATTAGCCCACACACTGATATTTTTAAATGATGATTAATTTTTCCAGCTCCTTAGGAAACAGGCTTAATTCTAGTAATTGTAGCTACTCATTCCTATATTTTTTAATGCTTATTTAATCTTTGAAGCCTCAATCCAGCGCCTCCATTTTTAAGAAGGGGTTAGACATACATCATCCATCAGGGAAGATGTTGATATAATTGCACTTACCTTCAGATGGGAAGGTGGTTTAATGTTCTCTTCAGGACTAATTTTCCATGACAGAGTCCGACCATAACACAACCAAACTGCTCTATTTCAAGAGAAACATACCTCTCTCCAGTGCTTCTCCCTGTCCTCTCCGTTCTGTCATGCTTTAATAAATCCCTTCTTTGTAGTGTAGTTTGGCCATAAGACAATCACAAAGAAGATCTTTCAGAAACTACCTCTAAGCTAGATAAATAACTTTCAGATGAGATATGGACACACTGGCCCTATGTTCCTATTCTACTGTCTGTTGTATGTGACATAAAACTAGAATAACCCACAGTGGGAGAAGAGGGCCCAAATAGAGCTTCACATCACGTTGAAGCCACAGGTTCTGGGTCTCTCCACCACAATAATGCTCTGCAGTATAAGTTTGATATGAAATGGATCTGGGCAGAAGACTGCATTTCGTAGAATCATAGAATCATTTTGAGTTGGAAGGGACTTTAAAGGCCATCTAGTCCAACTGCCCTGCAATGAACAGGGGCACCTACAGCTACATCAGGTTGCTCAGAGCCCTGTCTAGTCTGACCTTGAATGTCTCCAGGGACGGTGCATCCACCACCACTCTGGGCAACCTGCTCCAGTGCTTCATTTTGCTACCTCTTCTATCCTGGTACCTTTGATACCTACTCTGGCACAAAATGTGTCATTGTCTTTTCCAATGTCAGGCAGTCTTCGGACATTTGAACCATACCTGAAAACATCAAAATGATAGCTATAGGCATCAGAGCTTTGCATTCTGTGGCTGCTTTGTCCTCAAAGCATTCCAAGTGGCCCTTCTGCCAGGTTTCCTCTACTGGCAGACCCCACTCTAAAAAGAAATGGAGTTCCTTAGGCCCCTCATATTTCTGGACATTTTGAGGCAGGTCTTATAACAATCGTGAAGAAATTCACAACCCAAATACACAGATTTTGAAGTGTAAAATATTGAAGGAATTCCCAGTATATTCTCCACTATTTCTTACCTTCTCTACTGCTTTTTTCCTTCTTTTTTTTCTTATTTCCATTCTCTCACCACTTTAGTATAGATCAAAAGTCATGATATTGTTCCGTTTGATGGATGAAATCCCTTTAAACTCATCTCTGCAATGGTACACAGATTTGCAAGAATACTTTTCTGAAAAAAAAAAGTTAAAAAAACTTGAATATTGTTCAGAGCATTATACTATTTTGACTGTTCATTTTTAATTGCCTCTAGAGTGAGGCTTTATATTTTTTATTTGAACGCAAAAATATCTCTTATGGCTAAGATGTAAATTAGCAATGGGCAAAGCAATTCCAAAAAGAGAAGAGTGACTAAACATTTCACCTTGCATCAGGAAAGAATTAACCCACACTAAACTGTGGAGGACATATGCCCCTAGCTGAGGCCCTCTCTCTCTCTCCATTCCTGTGACTTGACGCAGACCCATGTCCTCCCACCCCACACAAGGCTCCCATTCAAGTGTTCTGCTACTAGTTCATAAGAAACATCCAATGCTTTGGAGACCAGCACAAAATCTTTAAACGCGAGATGAGGTTTCACTGCACTTAGCCTGAGAAGGATTACCAGAATTTTGGCAAAGAATGTGGTGAATTGCTTGGAAAAGGTGGTCTGTAGTCTGTCAGCCAACCCTGGGAGAGGGAGCAGAGATAAACAAAGGAGTTTCTCGGTCGTGGAGGAGAAAAAGAGCGCTGGGTTATCAAAAGCACATGGACACCAGGGAGTCATATGGATCTCTTTCTGCTGTTTGCAGCTAATGGACTAGATGATCTTGCAGGTCGTTTCCAACCTTGTGATTCTACGATTCTAATCTCCAAATATTTAGTGGAATGCTGCTCTCCAAGGGTGCAAATGTTTGCTCATTCTTACAGTAGAAACTGTAACACAGAATTAGAATTCTAACACACAAATAGAATTAGAATATTATTATAATATTGAATTGTTTACAAATGCACTAGTTGGGAAAGAATGAAAGTTGGTTCTGTTATTAAGTGATTTTGGTCTATATTCTAGTTAAATAAAATTAACCATGCTTAACTAGACTGCACCTGATAGCCAGATATAATAAATTTCTTCACTGTATCTGCGTATCTGCATCTTTAAATCCTTAAGATCTGACTCAAAATAAATAAATCTGAATCTGATTTCAGTTCTCTTCTTTAAAATCATTCTGCTGCATTTGCCTGCAGCAACTTAGATTTAAAAAAAAAAAGAGGTCTGATCCCTCCCTATTGTCTGCATGCATCCAAGAGAGTACTGAAGGTTCTGGCATTTCTCCCAACCAAAGAAGAAGTTACTGGATTTGTCGAAGTTGTAAAGGGAACTTGTGTTACCCAGGAAGCTGGAGCAGATAACCTAATATGAAATCTAGTCTACACTGTAAAAACAAGAGCAGTCTGGTTTGGTCATGCTACAGATGGTATCCTATGGGCCCACAGCAAGGACTGCCATTGGGGGTTCTCAGTTATAACCCTCTACAAAACAAAAAGAGAGAGTAAATCAAGCACATTTGGACTGAGATGAGATGTATTTTGATAGGGAACACAGTACAGTATGGTTCAGCTGCAAATAAAATCTAACTGCTCTTAACAGCATTCTGCAAAGCTGCTAAGGACCTATACACAGACAGCAGGATCAATAGAAGCTAAACTTGCATTTCATAGATTGAATCACAGCCACTTCACACTGACAAAATAATAAAACAGCAAAAGAACAATGAGATACTCTGCCATATGTGTACATTCTCTACAACCATACATAATGAAGGCTTTAGCAATGCAGAACTCTACCTCCTAGCTCAAAGTTTTATTGGCCATTATCTCGCTGGATTTGGAGCAATGGCTCTGAATGCAGTAAAATGTTTCCCTACGTAACTGACAAATTTATTATTGTTATAAAAAAGGACACAATGTTGAAATCCTAAGAGTCTCCAACTTGTAGCGGTGCCAAATATGTTTTTCTTTTCATTAGCATTCAGGGATCAATGTGCCCAAATCACCTTCATCTACTTTTTCTACTCACATAGATGCAGCTGATGTTGGATCATCAGCCATCTGAGTTCTGGTCCAAGGTAATAGCTTTGGACCAGAGCAACAAGAGATACTGGGAGGCTCTTCACAAATTAGGATGAAAACTGCTGTACATCCACAATACAACCTCCCACTGGGCTATTTCAGTACAGCGTGAACCTTGTGAAAATCCTGTGGCTACTCCACCTCATTGATTGAGAACTACAGGCACCTCTCTCAGCTTGTAGATATGCTCAGAAATAGTAATAATAATAAATGATCAAAAAATACTATTGTTAGCTAACCTCTGGAATGTGTGTGTTGAATTCAATAGGATTTCTATGTGCCCGACCTCCAAGGATAAAATATGAATCCAATGGCAGCACAACATGTTCCATGTGGTAACTGCCTGAAGGTCATAGGCAAAAGAAAAGGAAAGAATTTAACAGGGTATCAAAGCACCTGGTTAGACAAGCTTTGCTTCTCCCATGAAGAAGTGTTCTCCCTCCATAATGTAACCCTTGTAAAGAGAGCATGAACTTACAGCCATGGATCTCCTGTTTTCTCCTGGAACTACTCAGCACTTCAAACCTCAGACCAATATCCTAGATCTCAATGCCATGTCATTTTGAAAACATTTTAGTTATCTTTTTTCACTCTTTAACTATGTCACTTCGAGGGCCTGATACAAGATGTAAACACGGCTCTCCCAACTGGATATATATAAACTCCCCTGCTTGAAGAAATCTTCCTCAGTAAGGCTGGAACCTTTTCTTTCTTTGATTTCTCTGGACATCTCTTCACTTTGAAGTTTCTCATTCTGTCCATCCTCCTGGTAAAGAAGAGACCTCTGTCTCTTCTTTACCCACAACTCTTCCTGCACGTAAAGACCCATCCTGGGGCTCACCACAGCCAGTGGCACCAGGGAATGAGATGTGGTGGGCATTTATATCATTCTCTGCTGATTCCTCAAGTAACTCTTGCATCAGTTGTATCCCTGCCTGCTGGGATAGCTAGGTTTCTGAAGGCAATGGTATCACAGTGGTATTCTCTCACCACAGCTTCCCAGGAGTATGGCATAGCCTCCATAACACAGTTGCCTGTGCTTTCCCAGCATTAAATGGAGACAGATAGCTTCAGATGGCCCTTCATCCCTCTGTATTCAGGTCTGCCAGAGAGGTAGGAATGCATTACCTGTTAGAGAGCAGGAGACTAGACAGCAAGTTCTGAGATGAGAAGGCACACATTCAGATGACTACAGTTTCACAGGACCACCCTTAAGACGTGGATAATAAAGATCTGAAAGAAAGATCAGCTGACTGATCAGGAGCTTCTCTCCTTCGGAAGCCCAGATGTTCTCTCCTTTCCATTATCACTTTCAAATTGATGGGTGGGGGCTGGTTATTTCTGATGCCACCAGGAGGCTGTGAGGACCATAAGTGCATATTCAGTACTGGTCTGTAAGGCTGACATCAGTTCTGTGCATCATCATGCTCATTGCAAGGTTATCATTTAGGTCAACAGCTCCAAATATTTATTTCAAACTTCTTTTCAGACTCTGCATGAAGGTTAAGCCTAGTTCTCCAGAATCCACATCAGTGTCCATTTAAGTTAAGGAAAACAAAGGAAACAGTTTCTTTGAAACTACTAACGATTGAAGCCTTTTAATTCTTTTCCTGTTTGCCATTATTTCTGCCCCCATGAGTCTCAGAGTTTGCTGCTTTATCTTCTAAGCCTTAGAAGCCTTGTTTTTCTCAAGGACACCTTGGATTTATCAACATTTCTTCCTTTGTTCACCATGCCCTTCCAATTTTATTTTTTTAAGATTCAGGAAGTCACTGTAGCACCAGTTGATTCTCTCTCCCTGCCAAGTGAACCTTGATTTTAGAAAGTAAGTGTTTTCTCTATGCAGGGAATCCCTTCTTGATCATTTTCTAAGTAATATGGTATGCCTACTGTAAGAAAGAAATCTCTATATATGCTTACAAAAACATAATATTAATAAAAAGAGATAAACCTAGATTGATCCTCATTTTTACCACCCCAATCTTCAAAGCCCTATATAGTGTGTATATATATGTAACATCCTCATTCAATGAAAAGACCGTCTCCTTCAAAAGTCAACAAATTCACCTTTCTCAAGCCTTGTTCTATAGTCTATATTCTTTCCTCCTCTACTTGATTCTTCTCTTTCCACTCATTGTCAATAGGAATCTTATTCTTACTGAGCAAGTAAAAGGGAATCTTGAAGACATTTTTCCTTCGTATCCTTCCTTTTGAGTCCAACCTAAGCAACACACAGATACTGCATACCTTTATTGGTGGTGAGTCCTACTTATAAATACGAAAGAATTAAAGCTCCTCTCATGGCTTCACACATCTAACTAAACAGATATTCCTTCAGTTTAGGATATGTTCTCATAACAGATTCAAAAGTCATTACAGGTCTTTTAATTCCCCTTGCCAATTTTTGCAGCTTTTCAGACAGACATTGTCCAAAATAGCGTTCAAAATATTTTTCCCTTGCTGTTGTGACAAACTCCAAACAAATCAATACCTAGCTGGCTGAGCAAACATGAGAAAGAGTCAGTATGACAAACCACCAAAATATGTTGTCAGACTATCCATGCTGGCAGAAACAAAGAAAATACTAAAATAATGAACCAAATCTAGGCTAATTTACCATAGATAAGCAAGGAAAATCATGCTTTCACTCAAAGTGAGCACAAGGAAGGCCACCGTCATGCACCTCACTGACATGCTGTGGAAGACAGCAGTGGAACAAAAGGCAGAGACTGACCGTATGCATTAAGATCATAGGATCCCGCCTGATGTGGAAGAGCAATAAATTTTCTACTGAATTACAGTGTGTGAGCCACTGGGAAAGATAGATGGGGAAGGGGATTTCTTGTTATTCTTCACGTCAACAATCTCTTCAGCTTGTCTACACAACATGTTCTTACATGGATGAAGCTAAGAACGCCCTTTGGGCATTCTTAGGATTAGGAGAGTGAGGCACAAGCAGCCTAAGTCTGAGAAACAGCCCTGGTCTTCCACCCAGATGCAGCGAGACAGTGCAATCTACATGAAAAGCTCTCTTAACAACAAAGTGTGTAAAGGAGATTAAAATCAGGAGGAGAAGCAGAGTGCCCTGCCTCCCCTTCAGCAGAGTCCTTTTCAGAAGCATAGGCAGAAATTCAGCCTGGGCTATTGTCAAGAAGGCAAGAGACAAACATTCTCCGGTTATGACATCTGCTAGAATGTAGGCTATCCACTGAAAACTACATATATGTTCTTCATAATTAAAAATAAAAAATAATTTAAAAAATCCTCTCAAGATACATATTTCTTGATGCTGTATCCTGAGAGGTTTCCAATCCCTTCAGCCACACTTCTTGGGGTTGAAGACAGCATCAGTTCTCTTTTTTGCTTTCCTTTTTCACAATAGGTTTTAATCTTCAGTGTCACCTTCCTAGTAAAACAAAACTCCACTTTATCCCTTCCTACTATAGCATAATTCAGAGGGTTATCATTGCATCAGGTAGTGGTCCCTGAGAGCCTCAGAAAATTTTTACTGGAAATCAGTTTATGGTTTCTGATTCCGTTACTCATCAGGAATGCAAACTATTCGGAAGGGCATCCAAAACGATTGCCAACAGTTTGTAAGCTGCCCTCCAATTTATAAGCACATTACAGATAAATAACTGGAATAACTACACTAAGGAAAATTTTAGATCATCATTTCTGTTTTCTTGGGATGATTTCTACTGCATGCTCCATGTCTTAACCTACTTCACAGATCTTGGAAGGAGTGAGAGGGGAGTACTAAAAGAAACATCATAGAAAATGAGATACAACATGTTTCCATTTCAGAACCTTCTAGTGAGAAACAAAAGCTATACAGGATGTTTTAATGTTGGTTATCTCTCCTTTTCAGCAGCCTTGCATTTCCATTCGTAGTTCTTGCTCTGGATACTTGAGGATTCTTGAAAGACTTAGAAGGTTTCAGATTAAGTAGAAATTAAGCATTTAATGGTGGAGGACAAGTGTCCATAGTTGCACAGCTCTATGTTCTAGTATTTCAGTATTATTATATTACACAAATATTTCTGTATCATCATGAAATATCTCATTTTACCTAGAACTAAAATGCATTCAGCTTAAAGGCAAAACAACAGTGCTGTTCAGCAAATAATTATAGGCCGAGAAGTGAAGAAGAGTGTCACATGCAACTAGTACTTCTTACACTCTGTAAGAAGCAGAATGGAATTTTGTCACTTAGCTGGAGGGAGCAACGTTGTTATGAAAAAGAGCAGGAAATTCCCTCGTTACAAATATAGGTAATTAAAAGATGGATTTTCTGTCATGCAGTTCCAAGATGTCAATATTTAGATTTTGAATTGAGAAAAGCAAACAAACAAACAAAAAGTCCACACCTTTGAAACCACTTTTCAAAGTCAAAACTTACAAATATTTCATGTAAAAGTCCTGTGTAAATATTTCATTTGAATGCTTTTCAAAAAGCCTAACTGGACTGTTCGGATAAAATCACTATCTTTTATACTTTTGCACCATTGAATGGAATATAATAGATGTAAAATGAAAATGTCAATTGAGTCAATATCTGATTCTGTGAAACATTTCAATTTTCCACTTAATACTGAAACAAACTTTTCCATAAGGTAGATGTACAAACAGGCATCAGAAAAATGGATTTCCTGTAAGAAAACTTGTACCATTATTTCACAGAAAAGGTATGATGAGCTTAGAAACAGCAGTCAGACACACAGCTTTCACCAAAGGGCAATGAAATCTAGGCCACTTGTTTGCACTCTTCAGACATTTCCTACTCTCATTCCACACCTGTATCCCCTCGTGAGTTTTCTTTGAGAGGATGAGGAGGTGCAGGAAGGTTACAACTTTCCTGACAAGCCAGCATCAAACTTCAGTCCACATAGCTTATGAGGTCTGAGATTCACTGGCCAAAAAGGCTGCACAACAAAGGCCAGACACTTTGTTTCGACCTCTTCTGGAGATCTCATTCTAAGTCACAGCATAAATATTAAGACAAAAGTTGTAACAGACAAAGACCCATCCATTCCAAAGATCTGTAGTTAGAAAGGTTGTAGAAGAAATTGCTACTCCTGAAGAAGCAACAGCCTATAATGAAATTACAATTAAAAAGGAAGAGACCACAGTCTATTGATCTGGGCTTTTCCAGAATAAAAAATTAACTGTAAGACCCTTCCTTCACAACATCCACAACCGTTATATTGATAAAAAGGACAACAAGGTAATGTTACAAAACATGACAAAAAAGAAACCAGGGAGATTTTGAACAGTATTTGCCCCAAACATGTTTTCCTAAAATATTTTGTCATAGAAAAAGGAACTTTCCTTCCTTTTCTCAGGCAAAAGATTGTAAATCAGAGAGGAATAAGGCCAGCACCAGTTCCTTCCAGATTTGCTGGAACCTTTTAATTATATATTACTTGACTCATGCTACCATGTGAAGTTGATCTCCATTGGGTTAGATGGAATCACAACTTCTCCTATTCTGCCAGTACCAAAACAGGATCTCTGTGACAATGAATATGGATTTATTTATTTTTTTTTCCCAGGAAGCAAAAAGGACTTACTTTAAGCTCTGGAAAGTTATGAGGCTTTCCATTTAGTGTCATTTATTTAACTTCTTCTGAGATTTTATGTTCATCTTTTAACTCAAAAAATTTGAGCTTTAACTAAAGCTCCTGTCCTTATGAGCAGATCAAAACAGTTCTAATATATATTTCCCAATTATACGTAGAATATTGTTTGATTATGTCTACTGAGGTATGTTCCAGGAAGATTTACAGGGCTTACAAGCAGTATGACTGGCAAAGGCGCAGCCCAGACAATATGTATAATCCTACACCAACCATAGCAACATGCAGTTCCCAAGTGAGTATAAGCACGTTTTCATGTAAAAAACACCTACTTGAACATCCGCTTGAAGGCCACAAGGTCATGGATGAAAAGTCTTCAGTAGATTCTTACACAGCCCTTCAATAGGACTGTAATGCACGGAAAAGACCATTCCCAAGAAGAGGATGGAAGTGTTGCCAAAAGTAAAACACTGACACAATGCCAGTAAAGGTAAGGGCTCTAGAATGGGAGAAGTTTCAGCTTGATACTTAGCCTATGAAGGAATCCAAGGAAGGATGGCAGAGTTTAACTTGGACTCACACCAAAAGCTGATCGCTAGCAATTTGGGAAAACCAGTGATAGCACAGGAATGGGACTGTTGAAAACTTCAGTTTTCTATAGCTCTTTAACCAAATCAAATCTTTTGGCTTACATATTTACGGAACCCTCACTTATATAAGTTCTCAAAGACATTTCTGTGGGAGGTATTTTTTTTCCTTTTTTTTCCCCAAATGGAAGCAGCATAAGAATCTGTTTAGCCTAATTTGCAATTAAAAGAGCCATGAAACCATAACATGAGAAACTGCTTTTGGAAATAGTGACAAGGGGCATTGATAGCGTTGCCAAGGTAAGAAAGATCATTCAAATATACTTGATGAAAATCAAATGTAATTCCAGCTGTTTGTATTTCAGTGTGATAGGGTCCATTATTCCCAGAGGAGAAAAGTCCTTGTGAATTCAATCCATGTGTGATTAATGTCTCAAAAGTGGGCATAGGACAAATACCTCTCATAAGAGACATACCTCCTTTATCCCCACACTGGAAACATAAATTGTATTTTATTTACAAGATGTTTAGTAAAGTAAATGTGAACCTTCAAGAGTTAGAAGTCATCTACTTGTCAGACAGATGGAGCTCACTCTACAGTGCTAAGAAAATGTTATGATAAGAGGACAACTTCCTTACTGCTGAATTATTTAGAAGTTCTCTCTTCCTCCTCCCTGGGGTTCTTTGAGACTCATCATGACAGCTCTAGCATTTCAGGGGGCACAGAGAGCTCAGCTTCTGATTCTGAGTCTGGAATTAGTTGAGTCATTTTATTCAAAGCAAATGCATGTGTTACCAGCACAGGACCAATAACATCAGTACCAAAAGAATGACTTCATATGGATCATTAGTTAAGGGATTAATTTTAGCCTCTCAGCTGCATGACTGCTTCTGGAGGAAAAGTCTGGCTGGTGCTTTCTCTTAAAACATGAGTAAAACCATGGCTACCTGGCCACGCTGTCCAAAGTGCTGTGCCATCAAATACAATGGAAGGAAATAGAAAATAAGTATGTTTTTAAGATCAAGCTCTCCATTGCTGTGCATGCCTCCCTGGGTTATGCTCAGCTGAAATTTTCAGCAGAAATTTCTATCGCATTTCCAAAATCTGTGAAAGAAGCTACAGACATGTATTTATGATATTCAGTGTTGATTTCAAACGATCCAGTTTAACCTTGTGGACTTTCCGCCTGTATCTCCAGATCTGGACTGGAGGTCATACTGATTAACTTCACTGAAGCCAGATAGCCAGCCTGCCAAGACTAGAAATGAGAACAGGCTTCAACGATGACACAACACAACTGAATCTTGACCTCAGGGCAACAAATGTTTCTGGTACACCTCAAGATTTATGAAATGAGCAATTACGCCAGAATTCTCAGAAGACAGAGGAAGTGAAAGGAAAAACACAGAGGTATCTTCCAGAAAATACCTCAACCTTGTATCCTTGCTGGGATGCCATAAAATAACTTTGACACAGTTAATATCGTCTCCTGTGCAGCTGGACTGAAAGTCTTTAGTTTTTTCACTATCCACTGAAGGCTTCTCTCATTAAGAACTGGGGGAAGGAGATTGCAAGTACATGTGTTTTGTTTGTGTTGAAAGTGGGGAAAAAGATGGATGAGATCATTTCCAACAAAGTGTCAGGGTTGGTTTTCTTTTTAATCTTTTAAGATCATGTGATATTTCCTCTTTCAATAATGACAGTTCACTTTGCTCATTTCTGCCACATCAGTGGAGTACTAAAACATTACCACTTCGGCACCGAAATTCTCTTTGGAATGGAAAGGTGATGGCTCAGATGTAAAGCACAGGAAACCTCCTCAGGTTTTGGGATGTCTAAATGGCATTTAAGAATTAAAAAGATCTCAAGTCACTTGCTGCTTTGCAGATCAGACTTGTGATTTTTTCAGTGTCTGCCATGGCACTCCATCACTGATGAGATGGGCTGAAGAGTCCAACTCTATTCAGCTGCTACTTGGACAGAAAATGTTTCATATCTTTAAACAACTTGGCATCCTTTTCCATACCCAAAGATCCCTCCCCAAAGATCACTCCTTTAGCTGCTATACGAGTATTTCTCTCGCTATTTCCATCATTCTCCAAAGGCAGTTTCCAGAGTCCCACAGCAGTAGCAATGAGCAAACCCCAACAGCTACTGTTCTGTCAAGATTACATTTAAAGACTTTATCACTTCACTTTCACTATTTCAGAGCAGGCAGAGATAGTATCATATCATAGATCCCCCACATGTAATACAGTAGATTAACTGACCCAAGCTACTCTTTTTCTCGGCTTCTAGTCAAACTCTGGCTCTGCTCATTTCAACAGTCTTTTGAGCTGCAGCTACCTCAAAGGACATCTTGCTGGCACCAAAGCCCTCTCCAATTTGCACCTGAAGTCTGGTTCTCCACTTCCCATCAGAATCGAAGAAAAGCCTTTGAATCACTTTCTCCTCTGGAGGGTTGCAGGTACACGTGATTTTCCAACTGCAGAATGTTCTGAACAAAGAAATATCAAAAGACACACTGAGATAAGAAAAGACTGATTTATAGGTAGTCTACAGTAGGAAAAGCTGGAGTACTTCTTTAGCACATTACTGAAACATCTCTCTTTCACTTTAGAATGATCACGCTATTTTGAACACCATGCTGTTTGTCCACATATGTAATAAATTCCTCCCTGATCTTCAGGGCTGAGGTCACAGAAGATGCCATTAGTTGGTGGAAGATCCTTTTTCTATCCCTGATGACTGTGACATCAAGTCCCAAACCAGCCCATGGTACCTGTATAGAGTTTCATCCTGAAAAAAAAAAAGTACACTGGATAATTGGGTGCAGAGTTTTGACTTAAACTAGCCTCTTTTAGGACACACCATTGCCATACATCTAATACTATGGACATCTTACTATAACTGATAAGTAAATACATATATAATGAACAAAAACAATGCTAAAAAAGAAGAATAAACTGCTTTGCACTTTCATATCTAAATACTTCCATAGTCTTTTCTTGAAACTAGAACAATTTTTGTTTTTCCAAGAAACACAAAATATTCAGCTCCTTCTTTGAAATGCAAACAAATGCCTTAGAAATAATAGAGGTTACTGCAGAACTGGCATTTCATTTCCTAAGAAACAAGGTTTTAAGTTTTGGATCTCTGTTTTGCTTTGGTTTTGTTTTTGTTTTTAAATAAGATCAGGTTCTACTCAGACGAAATACTGGATAATAGCTAATTTGTGACAAAAGAATTGATAAAGACTGTGAGGCCTAGTGAAGCTAATGGAATTTTTATATGTTAATCTCCAAGCAAAGTAATAGTAAAAATCCAAAGAAACCATATCATCAATTTTATTCCTTCAACTATTCAAATCTTAGGGAATACTGCCAAACTACTGCTACCCAATTCTTTAGAATTTGTAAAAAAAAAAAAAGCTTTTACAAAAATCTCTAGACAATAAAAATACTTCTCATGATCTTGTGAGCAGAAGTTTATTTGCAATTTTTTTTTTTATTATTTTTTTTTGTCCCTATCTTAATGAAATTCTTTTCAAATGTGCATTGTTCTGCTGGGGAGGAGAAAATAAGAAAGGTTTGTGCTTATTTTCCTGTTTGTCATTTTATCACGTGTGCATGTATAAAATGCAATGAGCAGGAGAAAAAGAAAGGGAAAACAGGGAGTTTTGATAGCTTTCAAATTCAAAATTAATTTTTAAAAGAGCATTTTTTTTAAATTGATCTTTAGTGTAAATATATGAAGATATATAGAAAGTAAAGCATTTTTCAATAACCTCCTCTCCTCTCCTCTTTTCTCCTCTCCTCTCCCCTCCTTTCCTCTCCTCTCTTCTCCTCCTCTCTTTTTTTTTTAAAGCTATAGTCCAACAGTTTGCATAAAAGAGCATTAAATGTTTTCACCTCACCCTGTCAAATGCTTTTACAAATTCTCTGTAAGACTGCCTATGTAGGCCATCACTTAAAAAAAGCCCCCTAACATAAGGTGAGCCAAATTACAGTTCTGTTCTGTAAGAGCAAGAATATTAACGTCTATGGCACAACTTCAACTGGAACCAACAGAGAGAAGTAAGAGGGTTCTGACATGTGGCACATCATTAGAGCCAAGAGTTTGTAACGACATGAAGGAAAGCAATGACGTTCCGTATGAAAATGGACATTCTAGCAAAAAGAATCTGTAAGAATCTTCTGGCAATAAAAGTATGAGCTAAGGAAACAAACAGATTCACCATGGAAGGCAGCTGGTCAGAAGCCAGGTAGCACACAGAGCTACCTTCTCTGGAGGGAGGGACATGTGAAGGTAAGGCAACTTGATCCTTGCTCCAGCACCAGCAGCCTATTGCCCCACATGTAATGTGACTGAGGTCAATCTTTTAGATAAGGACTGCTTCTGCTCCTGGAAGTACAATGTTCTGTGAAAAAAAGACCAGTGCAGCCCCACACATTGTGACAGTTGCATCTTTTGCCTAATCTTTGAAGCCTGCTATTGCCTTTACTAAAAGGCCAAAAGATGCAGTATCATTAACAATATCATTTGCTCAGATAGTGAACTAGCTCTTCAAGGCTGGCCTTAAGCAGCACCATTTTTATGGATAATTCAGAGGCTCTCACTAACAGGTCATAATAGTAAATTCACCCAGTGACTGAGGTGTATTTACATGAGACGTTAGAAAGAGAACTCAGATTTGACCTATTACATAGACTTATTTTCCTCACATGAACCTCAAGTGGTTGTTACTATTGTTACAGCCAGAAATGTTCGAAAAAAGAAGTCTGAAGAAGCACTTCAATGGTCAGCATTAGGATTTCAGTGTGTTACAATATCAGATTAAGAATTGACCTAGGACTGCTTTCTAACCTAGATATACCACTTTAGAAAAACAGTAAATGCTCTTGACTACACTTCATTCAAGAAGATGAAATATTCAGATATTTCAGATATACTTATTGCTATTTATCAACTTCATGTTTTTAAATTTGTTTCTTCAGAAAAAAATTCTCTACTTTAATCATGATCCTCTCAAAATGATTTATAACCTTCATCCACTATGATGCCACAATCTTTAAAAGATCTGAGAAGTGAGTTAGAAACCAGATATGATTGAGCCATGGCTAATCCATAGGGCAATGCTGCATGGTATTGTTTGAAGATACATTCAGATCTTCCATGGCTTGCATTACTTACAGATGTGCTTTCATGGAAGAACAAGAGTTTCAGAAGGACAGTAATTGTTACTTGTCTTTAGAGGAGAGATAATAGGGACTGAAAAGGTGTGCTATGGATTAACCATAGGGTTTTTATCTTGTCCCAAAAGCATTCTGATCCAACACTGCATCTTTAATCCCCTAGAGCTTTAACCTGTATTCCAGTTATGGTCAGCGCTCTTCATACAAACTATTCATAGTAGAGATGACCAAAAAGTTATCAATAACAAGCTCTGTTATCCAAATATATGAAATTGGTCTTAAAACAATAATAATATTTCAGAGAAAAATATCAATTCTGACAAAACTGTTATCCACGTTTCCAACTCAAGACTTCTTGACTTCCAGAACGGCAGCTATCTGCTGGTTTTCGGAGAACTCAATCAGGACATGAGAAAACAGCAGAATAGGAACTTTCCCACAGGTCTTCCTCATGAGTGCTTCAGCCCTACAAGTCTTACATTACTTTGTCTGGTAATAATATGTCTAAAATTTGGTACAGATAGGATTCAAAGACTGCCAATACGGTGAGATTCTTTGAAAGGATTAAAGCAAAGACCTTGGAATGCCTCAGGTTTCAAGAAAGTTTCAAACTGTAGAAATTTACATCACCAATTTCTAGTAATTAGACACCTTGAGAATGAGACCTGGATTTGTGACTGGTTTGACCTGAAGTAGTTCTAGATACAAAAGGATGAGATCCTAATATTATGAAGGAAAGAAAATGCTCTTTTCAAAACCACTTTTTGTTTAAACTTCATTTGAGTAGGCTCCTCTTAAGTCTTTAATTCATTGGCCAACTTCATTCTGACTTGTGAAAGACCAAGGGAGAAAAACTGATGTGTGGCCAGTCTAGTGGACCCTAGGTACCACATAAAACCTCAGAATGAATCACCTTTTTACACAGTGTGAATTCAATCTGTTCATTTCTATATTCTATAACTCTTTTCTCCATTATTTTCTTGTTTTAAGAACTTTATGCATTTTCACTTAGCATTTTCCTTTTCTCTTTTCTGTAACATACTTATCTCAGATAACAGTGTTAAAAGACACATCAACACAGAGGTGGAATTAAGGAGAAATAAGCCATGGAAGTGAGCCAAAACATCAGGTGCTAAGATCATTTTTCTCCAGCAAAGAATATTATTAAGAAATTTCCCCAAATGATGGCATTCACTTGTACTGCACCCACTTCTTGAAGGTATTATTAGGAGAGGTGATATCAGCCCTGAAGGTACCGATGCCACTAAGTAGAGATCATCACATTATTACAGTGCAAAGCGCCTTCATTATTGTGACTATAAAATAATTTGCCTTTACTGTATTTCAACATTATGCCATATTTTTTTAAGTAGGCTGAATAACCAAAATGGGAATTAAAAAGGATTTGAGGCTTTCCATAATTGAATTAGAAGATAGCTTGTGTTTCATTCAGAGAAAGCTCTCTCTTCATACATCCAGTGTATCAACACCGACTTCAGCAAAGGCTACAGATTCACAGCTAAGACTAAAACCCAATGTTTGTTTAGAGAGTATGTCCTTTTTTAAAATTCACCCTTTATCTTTTTCTCAAAGAAATAAAGTGTTTCTGAGTGACTGCAATAGCCTCACTGCCAAAAAGTCCAGCATAGCAGATTAAAAGAAAAACTGTGCAGATGCAGCAATGTGTTGTACCACCCAGGGAGATCTTGGGTATGCATCAAATGAGCCCGACCTTCAATGTGTGGGTGTGCTGAGATTTTAAAGAGATTTCCAGTCAAGGAGAAATAGGAGTTTCCATTTCAAGCTATGTGCCACATTCCAAATGTGCTAAGCAAGATAAATTCCCCAGTTTTAGGGAACCTGCCCAGAAAGAAGTTAAGGTACTTAGAGAGAGAAAAACTTCTCTCCACACTGCATTTACAACACAGCTAACTGGGAGACTGACTGCCACCAGTGCTCGTGCCACTGTTCCTGGTATGAGCAGCACAGCAGAGAGATTACAAGGCAGAAAAACAAGGTAATGCAGGAAACCAGACACTGCCTGTCACAACATAGCAGGAACAGCGGTGCTGGAAGTCATTCATTTATTGGCCTCATTAATTAATTAGCCACAGGTGTAGAACCTAGCCCTCTGAGAAGCTCAGCCTTTTGGCAGACACACGGAGCCATGCCTCGGCTTCCTCCACCACCTCCCAGAAAGAAAGCCCCACGTTCACCTGCTGTGCAGCACTTGGCCGTGGTTCCATGCATAAATGAATGTGCAGACTGAGAAGGGAGACATAAGCGTGAAAATCCCCAGACCTGGCTTGCTGCCCCATGGCAACAGGATGCTCTGCCAGCTGAGCTACCACAATGCAGCAAGGCTGGGAAAATCATTCTGCATGCAACCTCCCAGACCTCAGGGAAACCCTGCCTGACCTGCAGGGAGACAAATGGCAAAGCTCCAGTCAGTCCTAGAGTTTGTTTGTTTGTTTTGTTTTGTTGGTTTTTTGTTGGTTTTTTTTTTTTTTTTTACTCTTGAAGCTGGGGGTGGCTTTATAGCATTATGTTAAAAGAAACAAAATCAGGGACATTACTGACCTCTGTTTTGACAGCCACAAGGATGTTTGACATATCTTTTTTTTCCCCCTTGTGTCAGCACTGTGTAAAAGAAGGGTAGGTGCTTACAATCTCTCACTGACATAGAGGGACGGAACAATTGAATCCACCTATCAAAGCTACCAATTCTTTTCTTTGTAAAGCCAGACCAATATAATTTAAGGGCAGTATAAAGGTTATTTAATTCAGTAAGATTAACCAAATGAGACAGATGTTTCAGAGTGACAGAGAGCTGTAGACATGTGACTTCAAAATGAAGCTAAGGTGGAAGAGACTCTCGAGCAGCTGAACACAAATCCTATGAGGAGTGGCTGAGGGAACTGAGATTTTCTAGTCTGGAGAAGAGGAGGCTCAGGGGAGACCTTACAGTTCTCTACAACTGCCTGAAAGGAGGAAGTGGCAAGGTGGGTGTCAGCCTCTTCTCCCAGGTAACGAGCAAGAGGATGAGAGGGAATGGCCTTAAGTTACACCAGAGGAGGTTCAGGTTGGATGTTAGGAAGAATTTTCTTTCAGAAAGAGTGACGTGGCACTAGAACAGACTACCCAGGGAAGTGGTGGAGTCACTGTCCTTGAAGTGTTTAAGAAAAGGGTAGATGTAGTACTTAGGGACATGGTTTAGCGGGCAATGTTGGTAGACTAAATGACCTTAGAGATCTTTTCCAACCTGAATGATTCTATGATTCTTTTCCTCCAAGTGTGCACATAATCTTCTAAACCATGTCCCCGGTTCTCATTCATGGTCCATCAGTGCACCTGATCCTAAATGTCAATGAGAAAATATCTGTGACCAAAAGTACTTGTTATCTTGCTACCGATTTTCATGCTTGAGAGACATCACAGGTCTGGACAAAGTCAGACTTATTGCAGTAACCTTTTTTGACTCTGTTTTGTCACACACTGTGATTACACACCAGCCCTACTCTTACCAGTGCAAGCTTGTGGGTTTCTCCTTACCTCAAAGTCAGAGGTTTCAGGCAGTAGCTGATTTCTTGTCAGGATGATATAGCTTTCATTGGTAGAGTTCAGGTAGGAGTCAAACCACTAACAGTGTTGAGTTCATCATTCAGTTGTTCTCCCAGTCCCCATGGTTTTGGCATGATGCTGAGCTCCTGGAAATGCACAAGTACCTGTGGGGAGAGTCCCAACCTCTGAAGCTGCTCTGCAAGAAAATACAGAGTGCTTCAGCATCTGCCCCACTTCTCTGAGGTTTTTCTTCCCCCAGGCCCAACTCTCTGGCGCCTCTATTTCCACACCCACTGAGGTTCCCACCCTCCCACCTAGTAAAGGGCTGGATTTTGGCTCCACTCTCAGAACATGGGGCAGCACCTAAGAATGTTCTCTCTTTCATCTGCATGCTGCTCGAGCTCATACCAACAGTAACCAGGTGTCTGAGACACAACACTACGATTTCACAGCTTTTGTAAGAATTTTCAGAAGAACCACACATGGAGGAAGACGCTACACTTTAAAAAGTACGTGAAAAAGATGTATTTTGCCTGCTAATAACAATAAACCAAAATCCTCTGAACAGAATCACCTTGATGAACAGTTAATTATTCCATTTTAACAGCTGTAAAAAAGAAAGATATTAAAAAACTTGGTCTAAATAGTTGTTAGGAGATAACAGAATGTGGAACAAAATAATAACAAATAAAACAGCAACAACAGAACAAGAACAAAAACAAGAACAACAACAATAATAATAATAAACAAGTAAAATTTACACTTGCTATTATGCATCTTCATTTAATACTTATGTGGATCCAGTTGAGTGTATCCTCATTATGCAAATATCTTAATTTGTCCCGATTAAGTAAGAGTCATTGCCATTCACTACTGCTAGGTGAGACACAATTGCTAAAAGAATATCCAGTAAAACAGACATCACAGCTGAACGTGCCATTCTCCCCCTAGATGGAAGCCAGGAGGTTTGGTCAAGGGCCTCACCAGAGTGTTTGACCTGATACTATGATTATTTAGAACAAGCATTGAACTGCTAGTGATAACGTCTCACACACTAAGCGATAGCCTCAGGTTAAGCAAAAGAAATTTCTCATAATTTCTGACATAGCCCTGAGTAAAGACAATGGAGTACACATTTTCAAGGCTGAGAGGGATTTAATCCTCACAAACCCCATTAAAAAACATCAGGTAAATCCCTAGAAAGACTTGGAAAATTTCAGCCTGGACATTAGATCTCATTGCTCTTACAGAGAATAAGCAACAGCCCAGAGAGGATGGCTCACCACCACAGACCTGAGCTCCTGCCAACCCTCCGTCCAGGAGGAGATGTGCTACACCTTCCACACCACTGTTATTTGACACAATGATATTACTCAAAATGCAAATTAAATATGGGTAATACATTATGGGATGAAGGCCCAGTATTAAACTGTCCAAGGAAGGAAACACCTCCTGCTGTGTTTCCAGCGTGTCATGTAATTTACAGTCACTGCTGTGAGTTCTCTGTAAGAAAATTAATGTTTCCTCTTCTTGGCCAGAAATATGAAAGAGTCATTATTAACATCTGAAACTGTAGGCTACAGGCTGAAAAAGGGGTTCTCTGCAAAGACACAAAGACATTATTTTCTGGCTAGGAACTGAGTGTAATATATTTTTTCTTACTCTTTTACTGAAATGAGCTTCCACACCATATTCAATCTCATCCTAGTGTCCTATTCACAACTCTTCATCAAAGCACATAATTTCCCTCATTCAGATTTGGAAGGGAACAAAGATGATCGGAAATGACTTAAGAAAAAGTATTTTGTACACTTTTTTTTTTTTAATGATAGATATTTGTATCAAAAATCTAAATTTCAAGGACATCGATTTTTACTATAAAAGAAGTTTTGATTGAAAAATTAGTATTTTTTATCCATAATCTGCTTTTCTAATATACACTATGGATGAAACAACTACTATACGTTTTGGGAAAGCATATCTGAGCATGAGCTGAGACCTAGCACTCTTGATTTTTTAATTTATTTCCCTTAGCAAGGGAATACTTACAGCTTCTCATTTGCTTCTGTGAACCTTGGGCAACTTCAGCAGCTAATACAAGGAGAGTTCTGATTCTATTCCTTTTGACTTTTCTCTCAGTGCAGAATATTACACAGTTCAAAACTGTTTGTTCATGGTTAGCATGATATTGGCAACGAATTTGAGAACATTATTAACAATTATATAATCACTGGCATGCATATGCCTAAAGAGTGACTACAGCAGCTGTGGGAGCAACTGGACCAGCCAACTTCACCAAAATCTCTCACTAAGTGAGGGAGGAAATCTTTCCCTTACCTTCTTAATTTCTGTTATGCTTTATGCCCACGTGGTCATAAAACAAGAGAGCTTATCATCTGAGCACAGCACCTTGCAGCATATCTCCACTCTGAAGAAATTTGCTATCTTGGTAACTCAGCCACAAGCTACACCACCAAAATTTGAGAATCCTAACTATTCTACAGATAAAGCTGTGTTAGAGGCACTTCATCTTAGTATGGATGCTGATGCACTCACATGATAATCTGGGGACCCACTATGAAATAGGATTTTTTAAAGTGATAGAAAAGAAAACATGAGAAATAAATGTTTGAGGGCTGCTTCAGAAGTAATGCCTCATATTTTATTCTGCTGGCCCATGACATCAGACGCAGATGTTGGTGTATGGCAGTAGCGACTGAACCTTCCCACCAGTATTCCATTCCATGCTGTTGCCATGTGAGAGATGGCAGCAGAGGGGCAGTCTGATAGAATGGCGTCTGACATGGAAGTGTGGATGAAGCAAAAGTGTGTCACTGAATTCCTTTGTGCTGCAAAAATGGCATCCACTGACATTCATTGGCACTTGCTGAATGTTTATGGAGACCAAACTCTGTATGTGAGCACAGTTGAGGCAGTGGAAGTTGTGTTTCAGCAGTGGTGATAGAGGGTCACCTTTGCTAGTGCAAATTTTTATGAGTGCAGCATGCAGGCTCTTGTTCATCACTGGTGAAACTGCATAGCTAATGTTTGTGACTATGTTGAAAAAAAGTAGCTGAGAATTTACTCAATCAAGTAGTGTCATTGTGCTCTTTGTAGGTATTATAGTTTCAAAGGAAATAAGTAGGAGGCAACACTTTTGGTGCAACTTACATCTTAGGAAGTGAAAGATGTAAGGCTCACAAATTTTTCAACTATACTTTTACAAAAATACAAACCAATCATACTGATTTGAAGAGAGTGACCATCCCATTCCTCTGTGAAACAGAGCTGTTTCACATCTGTGTGTTAATTTTTGTGTTCTACCAGTAAGAGAGTATTGAGTAAAAATACTAATTGAGTAAAAAAGATGTTAAGAAAGAATCAGAGAACACAGACCACAACCTAAACACAAATTAATTTAACATGAAAATGGGTACTTCTTAGAAAAGCAGGAAGTACAGAAGTGAGCCTAGAGTCTTGTTTGACTGATACAACTTGATAAGGGCTTCTGAGAAAGTAAACGATGTAAGTAGATGGTTGAGAAAAGTTCAGCGAGCAGCAAAACGTGGACATGACCAGACAGTTTGTACCATATGTTTCAACACATCTTACACAAGCTGTAATGGTCAGTACAGTCTTGCATGAAGATACTGGAATTTTCCACAATTGCAAGAAGCTAAGTTTAAGAACAGAAGACATGTTCTGGGCAGCTGGAAGCTTCACTGGTAGAATTAGCCATTTCTGAGTGACCGGCAACAGCTTTGCAAGAGAGACATAGGCTATGATGCTCAGAGGGAGATGCAAAAGGACTCACGTACACAGACTGCTGCAAACTCAAGCTTCTTACTGACCATGCTGCACGTGGGTTGGACACGAAGCACTGGAAAATTAAATAGCTTTCAGAGTGTGGCCAGGGAAACTGAGGCTGTCAGCTCTTATTTATGTGGATGTACTCTCAGACACTGTTTTGCTCAAAGCGCATTAAAGAAATGGTGAGTACTGTGGTCATCTGTTCCGTAATTAAATTTATGGTCATAAATGATTCAGTACTCTGACAGTCAGCTTCTTATTCTTATGTATGTCAAAACCAATTGTAGCCTTCTTGCATAGTTGATGAGAACACATCAAATGAATAGAAAAGTGTTCAAATAAGAATTAAGTCTATAGGTCTTTATGGTCAGTCTTGGTTCATGATCAGTGGTGACTGACTAATTTTTATTGTAGCAGTTAAAATATGAGAAAACAAACTGATAATAGATGACTGCGGCTATTCATGCTCACATTATCAGAAGCCTGGGAAGGGAATAAAGCTGTCCCAGAAGTATCTGCCTATAGAGAATGTGGGGCATACACTGTGAGTTCTACACCCACAGGCAGAACTGTGAGCAGCAGCACAGGTGCTATACACTGGCTCTGCACATCTGCAGGGAACATGGTTCCAGGTTTCTACACAGTCTGCAGTATTGCTGGAACTACCGTAGCATTTGTACTGCTTCAATTGCTTTTGCTCCAACCAGGCTACAAAACCACTTGGATTTCCTGAACAAATCCAAAGTCCTCACATTCTGGGCACTAAAAACAACACAACTGAAGAATGTGAATGGAGGGCCGCATTAGCCAAGAGTTACCTTCAAAGATTACTCTAAAGAGCTCAGAGCCCAGCTGCATTGTTTTTTTTCTCCTCTCTGCAGAAAACATACCTATATGTCCATCACTCAGAGTGGCTGATGGCAGACAACGCACATGCTGAGCAAGGAATGAGAAAGCTTTAAAGATTTTTGGCCTCAAGTTGGCAGTATTCAGTGTTGCTGCCTTAAGGAGTCCTTTGTTGTTCCTGCATGGCATGGGATACTCATCAAACATGTTTAAAAGGACTAAAAATTGAGAAAAGCTCCATAACTAAGATTTATCACCCTTAACGTTCCAATTTAAAGTGTTCCTGCAGTACAGAAGGTCACTTTTATGTAAACTGTGTTGAATTTTACAGAGCTACAATTTTAGTTAACCCCCAGCATGGCAATTTCAGCTGGTTTACAAAATACAACCCAGAAAGACATAATTTTTCTTCTCAGAAGTATTCTTACGTTCTTTAGAGACCATTCTGGTAGCAGAAGAAAATTCCTAATTTGATATCTAACTGTTTAACTTATTTACGTATGGAACAGCAAGGATGGGCTGAAAATGGTCAGCCAAGCAGAGCTGAGAGCTGGAGAAGCATGTCTGAAATACACTCAAGAAAAAGAAACCTCCCTGGGCAATCATATTAACCTGAACAGCCAAAGGGACATTTTGCCTAAGCCTCAGGTTATGGAATTTCATTTAATTTTTACTCACCACTTTCATCACCTGCTTTCAAGGTTATGTGTTTGAAGTTACCTAACTCCACACAGGGGCACATGAATTACTGGAAGGAATGACAGAAGCGCATAACCCTGCCACGCTTTCAAAAAGAGCCTACAGGGTTAGGTACAATAAAAGCTGTAACAATGGAGTCTCGCTGGAATATCCAAAAGTGAATTGAAGTACTTAATGACCATCTTAATTTTTCTGTAAGTGCAGAGCAGTCACCTGGAGTAAAACAGGCTCTTCTGAGAGCTTAAGTTGAGCAACTGATATCACAGATGGTTTTATAACATGTTGGTCCACAGCCTGAAAAATGCAGTTTATATTTTTAAAGCACGGATGTAACTAATGAACTTGTTTAAATATTAGGCAGCGTAGCAAACACGAGGTGGAAGTCACAGAGAAGAATGTGATAAGATACAAAATATAAACTCGTGATGGGAATGTACTCTGAGCCAACTCATACATTTTAGTCCAAAAATTAGTGTTGCCTAAAATCAGAGTTCTCTTTTAACCCCTTATAAAGATCCATAAAGCTATGCATTTCACGGGTAGATCTAACCTGGGAGCTGAGCTGAAATTCTACCAAATTAAGGAGGTGGAAGACTTTAGTTTCTGATCCAGGTCTTTCAAGAACAGATTATGTGTACAGTAAACATATATGTACTTTTACACATTCACTTCTCACAACTTCAGCCATATGCTAAAGTAGGAGCATGCCTTAAAAATGCATTAAGCTTGACAGCTGGAAAGAAATTAGGTTGATCCGACATATCAGAATATAGAAGATTTTACTTCAACTTTACAGAAATAGAGAACTTCTGACATGGAAGATCAAGACCATCATTGTCAAGAGATGGAAAAGCTGGTAGACAAAAGCAGATTGTTTTTGAAATATTGATAGATCATTAAAATCTTAACTAAAATTGATCCATATGCAACACAGTTCATATTTCTAGGTTCTAGGCTTGCAAGAATGGTGGTTTTTTACATTAATCAGGGCTCAACATTGCCTCTCTCTTGGGGCAGGTAAACTGACTGCACTGTTCCAGTATGAAACTACTTATGACAAAAATATATATATATTCCCATAAGATAGATTTTTTTGTCCTTGTTGTCACTTTTGAAATTAGAAGTTTGTTCTCCCACCCACTCTGAGCTATGTCAGCCACATCACTTTTCATGCTTCCAGGTAGATTTCCCCTTGAGGTCACGGTGTTTTGCCACTCTATGGTGGGGCAATGCACAATCATTTGTTGCAGTACAATTAAAACACATATCCAGAGTGTCAGAATGTGGTGTAGCTGTGTCAACATCACAAAATAATTACTCATTCCCTGGGGCAATTACCAAAACGTCTTAACCTCAGAGAGACTAGGACAAAACAGTGGCAAGTAGGTTATTGCTTTGCTCCCCTGCACTACAGAAAATTTGTGCCATCCCTTAGCTCCTTGTCACAAAGGCTGCACACAAACTAATGCTATTCCAATCCTCCGCTGTTCAGACTGAAATAAGAAGATCAGAAGTTTGGCAAACCAAATTCAGATCAACTGTCAGAGGCTGAAAATGCACTCATACAGCTTTTACCTTAGGTGCACTCATTTGCAAGCAAGATTATCAACCCTACAGACACCAAACTCAAAACACGCTTTGAAAAAATTCTAAATAGCAACATTGCATCACTGCAGCTATTCCTGGGCTGGGATGTAAAAAGAGCTAGAAATATCACCATCAAGCCTATTCATTAAAATGCCCTTTTCCTACCTCACCAGCGCTGTTCCACTTGGGATTAGCACAAACAGTGAGGCTGACAGGATTAGGACACTCACTTGGAACATGACTACCCTGTTAGAGAAAACACTAAGAGATTCATTCCCTTTACCTTACGCAGTTTCTTGGCATGTATCTTGGATACAAGTCTGCTGTTTTTCACACCAGTGCAGAGCAGGAGTAAGCCCACTGGAATGCAGGTGTCCCATTTTCAGTTCTCTGGCCAATATAAGACTGCCAACATATAGGATTTATTGCACTACTGTGGCCTCACACCTCAACCTAGCTAACAGTGCCAGGAGAAACAGTGCTGAAGTTGGGAACAGCCAAAGCCCAAAGAGACATTTCTCGAGCTCCCACAGCCAGCAAGCTGTGCATGTGGTTTGGGAACAGCATATGAGATGGGGTCACAGTTCCCTGGGCTGCTGGTTCACTCTTCACTGTGAGGCTGGGTTGATCTTCACCATTCAGAAAGGGTGAGGAAGGCATATCATTCACCAGAGAAGTGAGCCCAATTGGGACTTCTTTAAAGATGCAGTTTTCCTCTAATTTATCTGTTTGTGACTAGTAACACAGACATTCTCCCTAGAAAACAGCTGGTGGTGAGCAGACACCTTACTGCAGTCATCTGCATGAGCTGATTTTAAGAAGTACATGAGCCTCTTCCAGTGTCACTGTGATTTCAGATTTGCTATTTAACAGGTCTTCACGACATGTCTTCTCTGCATGTCTGTAACACATGCACTCTGGTTCCACATCTCTGTTTTCTTTCATTTGCCATCAAACAGCACTCTCTCCACTCCTCCAAAAAAAAAAAATAGAAATAAAAATGACAAAGCCAACCCCATTTACTTTAAATGGCAACATCATGCAAGGTTTCAACCCAAGGTTATTTTTTTCTACCAGCTGTTTCTTTGAGAACAGATGGCATTTGCAATAGTTCAGGGTATATCCTATTTTTAAGTGTCACATGTTTTACTCTTCTGCGGTGGACTTAGCAATCAGAGGAAAATGCCAAGAGATTTGGGCTTTTTACATGCTGAGCAAACCACGTTGTTTCATGCCTCTTGGGACATTATCTCCCATTGCAAGTGGCCAACAGCCACCCTGCTTGGGGTCCACCCTTCTGATGCAATGTTTCCTGCCAGCAGGCGATAAGGAACAAGCTGCTTCCGGCAGTGCCGACTCAGCAGAGCGCTGAAACATGGACATAACACAACTGGCAACGAGAAAGTTCAAATTAAAACTGCACACAACCGTATGATCTTTTGCACATGACAGTGCAGGGAACGGTTCCATGTTCCAGCACAAAACCGAATACGAGGACACTGCGTATGTTTCTTGGTTTCCCCTTTGGTGTTTTCTCCCTATGCTTCATATTCAGAAAAGGTAGCGGCTCCCCAGAACGGGATAAGCAATGGAGGATGGCACGCTATTTAAATTTGTTGGGTTTCATACTGCAAATTCATAGGATAAAGTCAGCCTTACTTTGCAAGTAACTGCAAGCTCAGTCTGCCTCTATTTTGATCCATCTGCACAGGAACCTACTCTTACAACGGAAACCCAGCTAGCAAAATTTGAGCATGAGCTTTTAAATCCTGCCAGAGAGATCAGGCCAGGTTTTCAATAGGCTAACGTGGCTAAACAGCTGCTGGGCCAAAGCTGGCTTCTCTCCAGAGAAACAGAGAGAGTTCTTACAGATTTGCAAAAGCCCACATAGATGTAGTACCTGAAATTAGTATTTGGAAAGAGTCACACAAACAGGGAAAAAAATTCTGTTATGAATGCTTAGAAAGGGTAGATGGACACCAACGAAACACGAAAGCAGACATCACCAACCCACTGCCAAAGGCCTCTGCCTTGCCTCTTCCACCAGCATCAGGAACATCTTAACTTTGATTCATGTTCCGATTCATTTCCATTTTGTTTCTTTGTAAAGCTCAGAGCTGACATGGCAACAGTGCAGAACTACAGTTTTCTAAGGCAGCTCTGGCTCACTCCGCCACCGTCACCACCCCAGGGCTCAGCTACCCTGCAAGGAACTGTACTGAAATGGGTTGTGTTAGCTGCTTGAGGAAGCAATGTTCAAACTGGGAAAGATCCCCTTTAAATAGACTTTGAATTTCAGGAGAAATGCAGACAGAATCAATTTGGGATGAGACTTCACATTTGAATCCAAGCAGTAGGAATCCAAAAATGAGAGAGAACTCTTCACATGTGTACTTCACACCACATCAGAAGGGATGGAGGGAAAGTCTTTGACTTTTTACCACTAGTTCCAGCAGGGGAAGTACTCATTCGGGACAATGAAGACCAGGTTCCTCCTCTTTCTAATGAAACAGGAGCAAGACTTGATCCTCTTAAGAGAATTTTACACCTACTAGAATATTCTGAAGGAACTTTATGAACATCTCCTGGCTGTTCCTCTTCTCCTAGTGTATTTAAAGCAAGTATCTCTGTTCCCCACTAAGAACTCTAGTTGATATGATACTGAGTTCTGCTTAGACACTTCAGCCCCATGCATATGTATTACTTGCCAAAAGACAAAACCGATCTTCAACTTTGTTTTCACCCTATTTCCCATAACAATGTGAGATACTAGATGCTTATAACATTTGGAAAAAAAGAACAGAATGGAAACATTTCGGAGAAATTTACTGTTTGCTTATTTCTGCACAGCTTCTTCAAATCAGCACTTCTCATAACAGAGAATTCTCAGAAGAAAATGAAATAAGATGTATTCCTAGAAATCTACAGCTGCTTCACCATAAATATCATGAGGAAAAATAATAAAACCACTTGGGTACCCTTCCAATCAAGATACACAGTCCATTCCCTTAATGCCAAGGTTTAACGTCTCTGCTATTAGGCTGAGACCCCAGGGCATGTCACAATAAGCTTGAGTGAGTGCATAGGAGTACTGCTAGTGGGATAAATGGCCTTCTGGTTGTGCATATACTTTTCTTGCTATTTTTCTACAGATTTAGCCAGTCTTGCCAGATACTGATCTCCATACCAGTGCAAGTTTGTCACACGTTGCTTTGAAGTTGTGAGGCTACTTGTCAAGGAAGATGCTACTCAGTTCAGAATTAAAGTCAGTCTTAAGAAATCACGTAACCACAGGGAGCAAACAACGGAAACAAAAACTCATTTTCAGGCAGTCTGCAGAACCTAGTTCTCTCCCTGTAAGATAGACCAGGTCCCTGATGAAAGTCTGTATTGAGTGCTGGGTTCAGAGGATGTATATTAAGTAATGTAAAGGGGAAGAGGGAGCAGAAAGGAAATGGAAAGGCACCATTCATCTCGACTAAGATGAGAAGTCCAAAGTGGGAAAATACAGTGTGATCACCTACTTGACAAATGTCTTAATGTGAACACGCACAGAGCAGAGTAAAATGATAGGAGGACAGATCAGGAGTTTGAACAGTCCAAATTTAGATCAGACACCTCTAAACATTTAGCTTTCAGTGCATTCATACAAATGGTTACCTATGCTGAATATTGACCCAGCCACCTCTTGCTGTCACACCAGAAAAAAAACATAATTACATACTACCAAGCTTACAGCCCCGGTTACTCTAACCTTAGCTTCTCTCCCTTGTGGACATAACTCACACATGGTATACTAAAATAGCCATAGGCAGCAAATTAAAAATACTGTTTTATTTACAATTCTGTAGCAGATGATTCACCGTAGATGTACGTCAACTTTTACATTAAGTATTCATCATTCGATGGTTTGCTTCTGCTGCTATAAGGCAACAGAGTGGTGGTTGCAATGCTTAAATGCCAATGATAACTGCCTTAGAATCACTGTGAATGCCTTGATCTGCAATAAGGCAATAAACTGCAACTTATTTGCCAGGAATATGCATTTTGAAAAACACTTGATTTCCATTTTAAGCAGTGTTCTCACTTTGAGTTAAGTTTGGCTATCAGGTACCAAAGCCTCTTTCCTGCTATAGTCATCTAGTTCACACCCAGGATCATCCAGGTTTTCATCCATTGCACTCCAGAGTGTTTGTGGGCATGGGGTGCATCCACCAGAAATACACAGGCTTTTCCAGAGAAGGCATCCCCTCTCTCAAGAAGCCATCTTGGCACAGATATTGACTCCCTACCTTAAAACACTTGCATAATAAGCATGACACTACCTCGTGTATCTTAATCTGAAATTTTGGAAAGTTACAAATCAAATATTCTTCTTTTCCTATAAAAAAATGTGCGTGGATAAAAACTTTCACTGCCTCACTACATACTGAATTAACAGTAAATGAATACTTTTCACATGGCTCCAGTGGAAGATATGGCTTTTGTGCTGGATGTGGAGCTAACCACGTAGCTGGAGACCCTAGAAACATTTCTTCCAAGTTTTATTTATAATACAGGGAGAATTTTTCCAAACCTCCTTTTTTTATTTTTTTCCCCTGTGGAGCATGTAAAACCATACACAAAAGTAGAGAGCTGAATTCTGTGGAGTAAAACTGAACAAGGTCTTACTTACATTCTTAAAAACAACAAACTTGAAGCAGTTGCACCTCACATCTCACCACAATCAACAACAGAGCTCCTGTGGCTTGGATTTTTCTCTTCAGAGATGAAGTGCTACACAAAGGTTATTACAGCGGAGATAGGGAGCAGCTCACACTAACGTGTTTGCTTTAGCAATTGGGATAGGTTACTGCAAAGGCACACATTCAGGTGACTGTGGCTCACTTTGTCAGCCACAACTAGTTGATCATTTGCAACTGCACAGAAATAAAAGCAAAATCAAAGCAGAGAATAATGTGCAAATAAAAAGAGATGCATACAGTGGCTAAAAACAATGCTATCTTTAATGCTGCCTCTTAGAACAGCAAAGGACAAATCTTCTGGTTACTAGTTGGTCAAGGGAAGTGATTGTCAGCTGGAACATAACACTTGCTGCACAGTTCTCATTTTAGCTCTCTGCTTTGGTCTCTGAATAAAGTGCTGGGACTGTACTTCCAATTTGCCAAGAGTCCTTGCTGAAGAGAGAAGTCATTAAATGAGACCATGAAAGAAAGACCCATCCAGAGGAGGCCACAAAGATGATCAGAGAGCTGGATCGCCTTTCCTACAAAGACAGGCTGATGGAGCTGGGTTTGTTCAGCCTGGAGAAGAAAAGGCTCCAGGGAGACCTCATTGTGGCCTTCCAATACTTAAAGGGAGCTTCCTCCTTATGCACAAGGAAAACTAACCTTTTACATGGGTAGACAGTGATAGGACAATGGGGAATGGTTTTAAACTAAAAGAGAGAAGATTTATACTAGATGTGAGGAGGAAATTTTTCACTCAAGAGAGTGGTGAGGCACTGGTGCAGGCTGACCAGAGAAGCTGTGGATGTCTCATCCCTGGAGGTGTTCAAGGCTGGGTTGGATGGTGCTCATGGCAGCCTGACCTGGTGCCTGATTCAGGAGCTGGCAACACTGCTCATAGCAGGGGTTTGGAACTAGATGATTTTTGAAGTCCTTTCCTACACAAACCATTCTATGACCCTTTAGAAAGTCCTTCTGAACTGATGTGCATGCTCTGCCTATCATTCTGTCTACAGAAACTAAGAGGTTTCCCTTACAGAATGTTTGCACCGCAGTCCCAGATATGTGGAAGGTCATGGGAGACACACTCATTTTGTCAAGGGGAGTCAAACTGCTGACTCAGTTACTTTATGAGATTTATCAGAGTGGACAGAGAGGGCCAAAGCAATAAGGAGCTTGTTAGAAATAAGCAACATGGACTCCAGAACCTCACATTCATGTCTTTGGGTCACATCAACTTCCAATAATGATTTCTTCACATGACACAAATTCTACACACCATGATAAAATTTACTTTACTTTTACTTTGAAATGTATTACAGAAGGTTGTGACAACATCCATACCTGCATGTGCCAGAAAATGCAACTGCCCTGGAAAGCCAGGCACTCATGCAAAATCCATCTCAGAGGACAGGGAAGTTTTATGGTCTCCAGCCAGACTATCCTGCAGACTGGAAAGCAGGGACATAGCAGAGATTCTACCCATGCTCATACAGGCTGCAAATCTTGCAGTATTTGAACAAACCACCACTGTTAGAAAGGAATATCTCAGTGTTCACCAGGAAAAAAGCGGCCCTTTAAATCATGGCTGTGCATCATCTCAGGTAACGCCTGCTGCCAGAAAGGAAACTGCCAGGCAGGAGCAGGGACTGCTGCAAGCAGCTGGCCCCAGTGTCACACATCCCAAACCCTGCCCCGGCAGCAGCAACAGACCTGATTTCCCTAGGCACTGGCAGAGAGAGAGCAAGCGATGAAGACGTGACCACTCTACTGTGCCTTTGGCAGGCTGCTGCTGCTCAGGGCAACAACCTACATTACCTATTTTCCCCACTGGCTCTGCTTTGCAGTCAGTTCTCTGTTATGAGTTCAAATGACTCTATTAGCAGCTCAAAATAAGTAGTTTGGGCCCCACCTAAGGTTCAGGGAGATTTTAACATTTACCTTGACTCATGAATGTTCGAACTAATAGCAAGTACCATCCAGGAACACTAAAGCCCACACAATTGTGACAACTTTGATATTATTGCTTAGAACAGTACTCACCTGGGTCATGCTATAACTCAGTCATTATTATTTTCATGGAAAAAGTCATAGAATCATAGAATCATTGAATAGCTTGGGTTGGAAGGGACCTCAAGGATCATGAATCTCCAACCCCCCTGCCGCATGCAGGGCCCCCATCCTCCACATTTAATACTAGACCAGGCTGCCCAGGGCCCCATCCAACCTGGCCTTGAACACCGCCAGGGACGGGGCATCCACAACCTCTCTGGGCAGCCTGTTCCAGCACCTCACCACTCTCTTGCTAAAGAACTTCCCACTGATATCCAACCTAAATCTTCCCTCCTTCAAATTAAAAACATTTCCCATTGTCCTGCCATTATCTACCCTTGTAAAGAGTTGACTCCCTTCCTGTTTGTAGGCTCTCTTTAGGTACTGGAAGGCTGCAATGAGATCACCCCGCAGCCTTCTCTTCCCCAGCATGAACAAGCCCAGCCCCCTCAGCCTGGATTTGTACGGGAGGTGTTCCAGCACTCTGATCATTTTTGTGGCCCTCTTCTTGACCCTCTCCAACAGCTGTCTTTTTTGTATGGGGGGCCGCAGACCTGGATGCAGTACTCCAGATGGAGAGTCACAAGGGCAGAGTAGAGAGGGACAATCAACTCCCTGTCCCCGCTGGCCACCCCTCTTCAGATGGAGCCCAGGATACCATTTGCTTTCCAAGCTCCAACAGAACACTTCTGGCTCATGATAAATTTTTCATCCACCAAGAAAGACTAGATATCTAGATACCTAGATATATATAAAGACTAGGCAAAATGGAGAAGAAGCAGGATGGGATGACGGAGGAAGCAACTCTACAGATTAACTGGGATGAACCCGTGGCGCAATCAGAAACACTTGATGAAGATCAGTTGGTTATTACTTGGAATTTTTTTTTTTTTTTAGAGAACACATCCATACACGGAGTTTATTTCAAACATAGCACAGGAGAATAGCTAAATAGGAAAATAACTAAAAGCAAAGGGATTTTACCAAGGAAATCATAAGCCTCCTGTTACACAGAGCTGGGCTATGGGACAATGCACTGAATCGCCAGTAAATTACCAAAAAATGAAAGATAAATCCAAACCAGAGAGAGAGCTCATCATTTACTCTGCAAGGAGGGACAACCTACAGTTACAGCTTCTTTTGACACTGGAAACCCTGACACAACACTCTTACTCAGGCTAGAAAAGTCAGGAGCAGTTAGGGCACTTAGAGATGGGTGGGATGTTGCACGGGGTTGCCACGGCAACAAGCCCACCAAAGGCAACAAACACCTCTTCCCAGTGCTCCTGCTCTTGCAAGGCTCTACAAGGGAAGAGAGTTGACCAAAAGCTGCCTTTGCCACTGCTGCAAGTGGCAGACAGGCTACGAAGCACGAGGTACAACAGCTCTCTCAGCACAGAGCCTTTCAGAAAGCCCTACGATTGGCAATGTTTGCCTTCAGAACAGAAGACTCAGCTGCCCAACAAAGTGCAGAGAGAGCAATGCCCCATCCTGTGCCAGCCCCAGCCTTGTCCCTGAAAGAGACTGCTCGGGACACTGGTGGCACCGCTCCAACTTTCGGCACACTGCAGGACAACATCGACGACTGAGTAGTGATGCCCTTCTTGGAGCTACCAACAGCTACCAAAGTGTCCAAGCTCTGCAGATTCAGCCAGGCACACTGGGAAAGACTGAAAGGAAGCAATGAAAAGAAGCCAAGGACTGTTGCTCTGAAAGATGCCATCACAAAACCAAATGGCAATGGCACATGTAACTTTGCTAGTCAGGAAAACAACTAGGCTCACTTCCTTGAAACTCCAGGGAGAGAAGATTGCTCCAAAGAGAAATGCTCTTTTAAGAGACATTCCGTATACAAAAAAGCAGAAGATCGGCCCCCAGAACGAATCAGCCAACATCCATGTCCACCTCTGGACAGGAAGTGTAAACACTATGGTGAGAGAGTGCAAAACAGTGGCAGCCAAGGTGAGAACTTTGCAGACAAACTGCACGATGAATTTATACCAAAGGCAAAGAAGAGGTGCAGAGGCTTGCCCGTCTTCTCAGTATCTCTGCACGCTTTCAGCCACCAATGCAAATGGGAAAAAGCAGGCTCAGCCCAGCTGTGCTCCAGCCCTGACTTTGGCTGCCCAACAGCACAAGACTAAAGAAAGCTGCAAGACAGACGGCCTGAACGCAGGCAAAGAGGAGAGCTTCCAACTGGAACCTCTGCTGCAGAAACAGGCTGAGTGCGAGAAACTGACAGGGAAATTTAAAACAAAAGATTTGGAAGTGCAAGGGAGGAGAAAGAGGTCATTCCTGACAATGGAGGACCCCTGTGACATTGAAAATACCCAAGCTATGGTCGCAGCACCAAGGAAGGTGATGAAGCAAGCAGAGCCCACTTTGCACTGTGGCTCCTTGTCTGCCAAACCCTGTGAGCAGAAGCTGCACAAGCAGCTGCAGCAGCCTCCCTTGCTGCCGACCCCGCAGCATGCCGTGCTGCCACTGGACAGCCTCTGCCAGCCCATGCTGCCCGACACCTGCTCCACCCCTTCTGACAAGAATGCGGGCAATACACTGCTGCAGTGGGTGGCCTGCCTGGGCTATGAGAAAGTGGTTTTGTATTGCCTGGAAAACCAGGTCTGTGATGTTAACCACCATGACAACGCAGGTTATTGTGCCCTGCACGAGGCCTGTGCCAGTGCCTGGCTCAGCATCGCGTGACTTCTCCTTGAGCACGGGGCTGATGTGAACTGCAGCGCTCAGGGCAGAATCAGACCAATCCATAACATAGTACAAAATGATTCCTTAGACATTGCCAGCCTGTTACTGTCTTATGGTGCTGACCCAACATTCCTGACATGCTCGGGGAAGAACATTTTGGAGATGACCAACAGCAAGCCGATGAAGCCCTTCCTTGCAAAGTATTTTAACTGACTTGTGGGGTCGAAGTGCTGATGACCCTCATTTGTATTGGGATTTCTACGGCAGCTCTGGGTGTGATCCAAAACACGCATCTGGATTTGACGTCTTGGCAAATCCCCCTGGCCAAGATGAGGAAGATGATGATGGCTTTAGTGATGTGTCTGAATCTGAACTTTAAGATGAGCCTCTCCTGCCATGCTATGACATTCAAGCGTGTCTCTCTCAGCAAACGCAAAACTGGCTCTTGCTCTCAGACATGCTGAAGAGACTGAAAACGTCGCCTCATGTCATTCGCAGTAACTTCCCCCCTGTGGAAGCCACCACCATCACAGAGGCCGAGTTTTACAAGCACGCTTCTCTCACCCAATTGCTCTCTAGTACTACGGACCTTGAAGTGTTTCACCCAGAAAGCAAAGAGCTCTTGGACTTGGTAGAGCTTACTAGTGAATTCCAGACTTCGCTGGGCTCCTCGTTTCACTGCTGGCATCCACATGAGGACCTTCCCTTCCACACCCTTCTGGGAACTGTTAAATGCTGTTAAATGCTTTTAAATGTTCCTGTTAATGGTTTCATGTTGTTTCTTTATAGTAATATTTGTACCATACAGGGTTACTTCTTTAGGAATACATGTTCCAATGCAACTGTTTCTGTAAAGAAAAGACACTGTTGTTCTGTGAAAACATCTTTCCTTTAGATAACAAATCTGAATTCCAGTTGGATGGATTCTTTTTTTTCAGTCAGTTTTTACAACATTGTTATATCAACCATTGCATTCTTCTGGTAACAGCACACTGGGATATAACTGAAAATATTTACCATACATCGGATGAAATGCTTCTACATGCATTCATTTACTCTTAATTTGTTGAAATAAATATCACTCTACATTGCTTGAACAATATGGGGACATTATTAATAGAGTAGCACGATGTCACCCAAAATGATCCATCTTTTTTCCAGTCAGATTCACTCCCTCTTGCCCTCACCTAGTGGGTCAGGGTCCTGGCAGACATGGGGAGCCTGACCACCATTGAAGACTGGGGCAATGGACTGACAGAGCGCCTCAGCTTTTTCCACGTCTGAGGAAGCCAGCTCATGGTTTTATGATTTTTGTTATCAGTATTCCACATCATAACATCATGTAAAACACAGGGAATTAAAGAGTTAATACGCCAGTTTCGTGCACTGACAACTTTCCGGACACCCAATCCTCAGAAGCGCAGAAGAACTGCATACCCCAGAGGACTTTCCCTTCAGAGGGGAAGACGAGACCCACAAGTCATGGGACTTGCTCTCTCTCTCACTGCCTGGCACTGTGTGGGTGTGCTCCGCAGCTGTCTGGCCTTCAGTTCAGAGTAAGGCCTTCACTTTCAGACACACTCTCCCTCTCTCTCTCAATATATTTGATTTACTAGCCTCATTTCCAATTATATGGTATTATATCATGTCTTCTTGCATTCCGATATCACATTTAGTAAAATTAACTTTCCTCCTCAGATCGTTGCCACTGTTCTGGCTTTGGGCCCAGCTCCAATCTCCCTACTCTCCCCCTTTCCCTTCTTGGGCCTGCGGTCTGCTGCCCCTGTCACGGACACAGATTGATCCAGATAACTCCGTGACACATGGAAATATGACACAGAAACATAGAAAGACAGTTGTAATAAAAGGATGGACTGGAAGCTGTGATTCCACACGGCTGTTGAAGTTTGGATGGCCAGAGAATAACTAAAATTAAAAGAGAAGGGATTTTACCAAGGAAATCATAAGCCTCCTGTTACGCAGAGCTGGGCTATGGGACAATGCACTGAATCGCCAGTAAATTACCAAAAAATGAAAGATAAATCCAAACCAGAGAGAGAGCTCATCATTTACTCTGCAAGGAGGGACAACCTACAGTTACAGCTTCTTTTGACACTGGAAACCCTGACACAACACTCTTACTCAGGCTAGAAAAGTCAGGAGCAGTTAGGGCACTTAGAGATGGGTGGGATGTTGCACGGGGTTGCCACGGCAACAAGCCCACCAAAGGCATCAAACACCTCTTCCCAGTGTTCCTGCTCTTGCAAGGCTCTACAAGGGAAGAGAGTTGACCAAAAGCTGCCTTTGCCACTGCTGCAAGTGGCAGACAGGCTACTAAGCACGAGGTACAACAGCTCTCTCAGCACAGAGCCTTTCAGAAAGCCCTACGATTGGCAATGTTTGCCTTCAGAACAGAAGACTCAGCTGCCCAACAAAGCACAGAGAGCGATCCCCCAGCCAGCCTCAGCCTTGCCCCTGAAAGGACACTGGCAAGCACCGCTCCAAATTTTGGCACACTGCAGGATGACATCAACAAGCTGTGCTTACGCATCACGTGGCTGAGCCTTAAAACCAAGCAGACGTACACCAAAGATGGACCTGGCAACACAGACATGGCCAATGACAAACTTTTGAAACCCAAGCCCTCTGAACCAGTCAGACAAACTGTGAACTGCCACACAGTGTGCAATGATGCCCTTCTTGGAGCTACCAACAGCTACCAAAGTGTCCAAGCTCTGCAGATTCAGCCAGGCATGCTGGGAAAGACTGAAAGGAAGCAATGAAAAGAAGCCAAGGACTGTTGCTCTGGAAGATGCCATTGCAAAACCAAATGGCAATGGCACATGTAACTTTGCTAGTCAGGAAAACAACTAGGCTCACTTCCTTGAAACTCCAGGGAGAGAAGATTGCTCCAAAGAGAAATGCTCTTTTAAGAGACATTCCGTATACAAAAAAGCAGAAGATCGGCCCCCAGAACGAATCAGCCAACATCCATGTCCACCTCTGGACAGGAAGTGTAAACACTGTGGTGAGAGAGTGCAAAACAGTGGCAGCCAAGGTGAGAACTTTGCAGACAAACTGCACGATGAATTTATACCAAAGGCAAAGAAGAGGTGTAGAGGCTTGCCCGTCTTCCCAGTGTCTCTGCACACAAAAACCCTCTCAGCCACCAATGCAAACGGGAAAAAGCAGGCTCAGCCCAGCTGTGCTCCAGCCCCGACTTTGGCTGCCCAACAGCACAAGACTGAAGAAAGCTACAAGACAGATGACCTGAACGCAGGCAAAGAGGAGAGCTTCCAACTGGAACCTCTGCTGCAGAAACAGGCTGAGTGCGAGAAACTTACAGGGAGCCGTGAGTGTAAAACAAAAGATTTGGATGTGTATGGGAGGAGAAAGAGGTCATTCCTGACAATGGAGGACCCCTGTGACATTGAAAATACCCAAGCTATGGTCGCAGCACCAAGGAAGGTGATGAAGCAAGCAGAGCCCACTTTGCACTGTGGCTCCTTGCCTGCCTGTAAGAGATTATTCTTTTGCACCATCCAAGTCAGAAGGATCGTGAGGCCCTGCTTTCACGGTCTGTATTCGTGCTGAAAATCAAGATCAAGCGAGCTCTCGTGTCCATCATTGTGCCTCAAAGCTTGCTGAGACACAATGATGGACATGTCCTGGTCAAGGGTTGAGAAATCCTTTGTCCAAAGGACGCAGATGGACACAAGTCCAGGCAAGTCCTGTTCAAAGTTGGCGAAATCTTTTGTCTGAAGATTTGAAGGACAGGGGAAACAAGAGAGAGATGAGCAGCAGCTTAATGGCTGGGAAGCAGTCTTTTGTGTGGGCTTATCTCAAGGGAGATAGCCATCTCAGGGGGTACTCACACGACTCTTACCCAAGCGCCCAGGAATGCCACGTTTGCAGAAGAAGGATAAAAAAGGGACCAACAACCAAGAGTGTAGGTGTCTGACATCAGATGCCTCATTATACGATGCCTGCCTGCAGACGGACTCTCCTGGGCCTGCTACCTGAGACCTGCCTCTTCCTCCTGGACTTGCTGTCGCTGGACCTGCTTGCTGCCTAAGGCCGGCCACTCTGCTGCTGGTCCCACCCTGCGCTTTTGCCTCAGACCATCAGAACAGCGTGCAACGGGACACTGATGGATCTTGGTGGTGACTATCCCCACTCTACGTAATTCTTGCTTCTTTCCTATGTTTCCTATCGCCTGCTTTCCCTTCCCCAACACCCTAAGTCATAATAGTTGCCGTCCTCCCCTTCCCCATCTCCATAAACGACTAGGATTTGTAATAAACTGCTGGGGCTAACATTTGAACCATTGTGTCTTAATCTCACCATCGGGTATACATGTATTAAAAGAACCTCCTCTTTCTCCTATAAACTGGAGTGAGACACTGCCAAACCCTACGAGCAGAAGCTGCACAAGCAGCTGCAGCAGCCCTCCTCACTGCTGACCCCCCAGCCTGCCGTGCTGCAGCTGGACAGCCCCTGCCAGCCCATGCTACCCAAGGCCTGCTCCATCCCTTTTGACAAGAACGAGGGCGAGACCCACACAAGAGAATACTTTTCAGAAACTCACAAAATACTCATAGAAAGTTGTATGTTAAGTACTGAACATATTAGTCACATAGAAGCATGCCAGTACACAAGGGACACAAGGAATTGCGTACATGCCCTGACATACAAGGGACTGGAGCAAATGTAGCTGGATTTAGGTTAGGCTTCCATACCCAGGCCATAAGTGTTGTCCAGATAGTCTTTCACACACACATGTACCTAACATGTCACAACTTATCCCCACACATATAGCTACGCTCAGAGACCAGCAGGTTTCTCTCACATTCTTGGTGCACTTGTCTATCTCCCCCAGGAAAATGCTGGCAGCCCTACACAGTACTTCTGAATTTTCATGGATAAAACCATTGCATTCTTCTGGTAACCGTACACTGGGATAAAACTGAAAATATTTACCATATGTCAGATGAAATGCTTCTACGTGCGTTCATTTACTCTTAATTTGTTGAAACAAATATCTACATTGCTTGAACGATATGGGGACACTATTAATAGAGTAGCATGACGTCACCCAGAACGGTCTATCCTTGAAATCCATACCTCTCCAATTTAGAGAGAAGAACATGGTGAGGGACCATGTCAAAGGCATGCTCCATGATCTTCCCAGGCAGAGTTGAGGCTCACTGGCCTGTATTTCCCCAGGTCTTCCTTTCTCCCTTTCTTAAAAATGGGAGAGATGTTTCCCTATTTCCAGTCATTGGGGATTTCACCCCACAGACAACATTTCTCAAATGGGATGCAGAGTGGCTCAGCAACCACATCAGCCATCTCTCTCAGAACCCTGGGAGGCATATCATACAGTCCCACAGACTTATCTACATTCAGTTTCACAAGGAGGTCTTGGGCTTGTTGCACTGTTACAGTGGGATGGAATCCGCCCCTCTCGCCCTCACCTACTGGGTCAGGGTCCTGGCAGACAATGGGGGCCTGACCACCACTGAAGACTGGGGCAACGCACTGACTGAGCACCTCAGCTTTTTCCATGTCTGAGGAAGCCAGTTCTCCATCCTAATTTACCAGAGGGGAAACGCTCTCATTGGCCTGCCTCCTTCTCCCTCATTTCCCTCAGTTGAAGCTGCAGGCCCTTGCTGAGACACAATGGTCACCCGCCTCTTCCACTCGATGAATTAACTGTGGTGGAAATGTTGTATGACCCTATGTTTGTTCCTAACAATCCATGCGAAGACTGTGATCCTGAGAGAGTTCGGAGGACGTCAAATATATGGCGGAAACTCACAAGAACAGCAACCAAAAAGTACACTGGTGCACTAGCAGCAACGTTTGAAAGACACGAGGAACAACAGAGAAGACCCCTACTTTTTAAACTGATTATTTTGCTTCAAAACTTTGAACAACAGTTACCTCCGTCTCATGCTTACATTTCAGCCATCTCAAAAGTAACAGAAACACTAGATAAAATGGAGAAGAAGCAGGACGGGATGCTGGAGGAACCCACTCCACTGATTAATTGTGATGAACCCGTGGTGCTATCAGAAAAACCTGATGAAGATCAGGATGATCAGAAGAATCTACTGAAGGAGCTCATCAAAGGTGATGAACCCTGCTCCTCACCTGTATCATCAAAAATCTCACGTATTAAAGGCGAACATCTTTCTGCTCAAGCAAATGACAGTAGGAAATCTGTGTTGCGTGCTGTTGTGTGAGCACGGAGAAGACATGAAGGAGTGGCATAAAAAAACCAATCCTGTACTACGAGCATGGGTGGGAGAATTACAAAACAGAACAACCACCAAGGCAATTGCTCCAGTTACTGCGGGTCCTGATCATGACTCACAAGAGAAGAACAACTCAGGTAACAAAGAGAGGTCCTGCCATCAGACGGATGGGGGAAGGGATAGTAGAGTGTACTGGCCTGTGTAAATTCAATGGCCTGGCACATCAGAACCACAGAAATACAAGGCACTGGTAGACAGCGGTGCGCAGTGTGCTCTAATGCCCTCGAGTCATGAAGGGACAGAATGGACTTGTATTACTGGAGTGACTGGGGGCTCCAAAGAATTGACTGTGTTGGAGACCGAAATACGCCTCACTGGTAAAGATGGGCAAAAGCATCCCAACCTCATTTCATAGAAGGAGATGCATACAGGAAGCATTTATCCCATATAAAAGAAAATTGCTATTTGCATGTCAGAAAATGGCTGTAGGAAACAGGAAAACATAAATTATTCAGAGCAGCAAATAAACAAAAAGGGAATTTTCCTAATTTTTGAAAAGAAATAGGTTATCTGCAAGCAATGAGTCCGTGATATTCCACTCATAAAACAATTGCTATATCTTCCACTATATGAAGTGTGCACATCAAATCTGACACATTGGGTGGATTACTGCAAGAATGAGCAAAACAGGGAGCTTTTACATAGAGCCTTGACTTCTAACAGATGCCAATTTAACCTACGGAGGATATTCAACTGTGCCTTTGAAAAGTTACCCCCCCCCCCCCCCCCACACACAAAAAAAAAGGGGGGGGGGGGGAGAAAAAATAGTCTTTCACAATTATTTTTCAAGAGAAGAGAGGCTTTTTAAAAAGTGATCTAAAGATGAGAGCTTTGCTTTTGCACATTAATACAGCATTAGCACATGAGTTCATGGCAATTATCTTGGTGCTTGTGACCAAATACAGCCTAAGACACCATTGAAAAGAAGCCCATAAATCTCATTGCTAAATTATTTATATTGCTGTTGCAGCCAGACATGCCCCTTGGGCAGAGATGAGTGCTGCCATGGCATTTGCACACTGGGATTGTGAACATGGGTCAGTGTCTCTGCCCTTCTGCCCACTCCTCCACTTTGTCCCCACATGAGGCAGGACAAATAGCCCAACCTGCACTGCAGATACCCACTGATTTGCTTCCTGCACCAAAAAGGGTCCAGCCACAGCTCGGCCACAGTCCCAGCCTTCATTGGGAAGAAGAAAGAGCCTCTCTGCTCCTGAGTCAGAGCAAGCGTGCTGTACATTTAGCTCATTTTTTCCTTATTTTGGCAGTTCTAATGAGGGGAAAAAATAGTGAGCATAGATAATGAAAACAGTGTTTTGTGTGGAGAGTTAGTATTAGTTTGACTGAGGGATGAAATAGCAGACTGTTGATGGTGGAGTTTTCTGCTTCATCACCTATTTTTCTTAAGATGGCAAACATCTAGCAAAGTGCTCATTAATGGGTAGGGACAAGTAGTTTCCTGTGGTCTTAAAACAAACCATCTATTACAGAAAGTGTTTTCAGTTCTCAAGGCTAAAAAACATTCAGTACCATTCAACTGGTTGCATGTTTTTCAAATGATGAGAAATCCAACTGAAAAACATACGCAAAAGAGAAGAGAGAAACTGTTGTGCTTTCTCCAGACCAGAGTGCTTCAAAATAGCTTTCAGGTGAGGGCATGATACTCAGTGTCCCTGCAAAACAAATGGCTCTTGGAAAAGCTACAGCCTGATCTTCATTTGACAAGATCATCTTTGTTCAGTGGGTCAACAAGTGCTCAGGTCCTATAAAGACTACATACTTATTATATATAGACATATATATATAATATATGCAAAAAAATAACCAAACAACAAACCACATAAAAATTAAAATGCAGTGGGAAAAAGGCAAGGCTGTAGTTTTAATAGCTATTACTGAAAAGGTTGTTTCTTGTTACTTTTTCTGTCCATTTCAGTCCTCATGGACAGGCAGGCCAAGAAAGAGCAGACTTCAAACCAGTTACAAAACATTCAATTATGAATGGCAGGAACAACTTTTGCCTCTAGAGTGTCAGGGAACCCCATGCTCCTAAACCAACTCATTTTTTGTCCATTTCCGTCTAGCTTGAAATGATCCCTAGTGAGAAAACACAAACCACATTGGCAAATGTTATAAGATCACACAGAAAGGGAAACCAGCTGCACCTCTAGAAACAAGAAATAGCAGCAGCCTAAAGGTGTGGAACGAAACAGAGCATTGGACCTTATGGGCTATTTATACCATCTAAAACAAATAAATTCTCTTATATCTTCTTGCTGGAAATATATCAGAAAAAAATGTATATAGCTTCTGTATTTAAAGTGGTGACAAAAATATGCTTCTGAGCTGCGGACAGAAACTGCCCAGATGATTAAGTAAGCATCTACACCTTCTTACGCAATAGACATGACTGTTTGGAAAAACTGGCTCAAAAAGGCACTAAATGTACCCAAGCAAGGAGTGGAATTAGAAGCACTATAGAGAACAAGATCCTAGTTTTCTTTCTTCAGTAGCTTGCAGTATGTTATACAGCTGGTCTGAGAGCCTTCTGCATTAGGGGGTTTTACCATTCAGATAAAAAAAATTCATAGCATGAGCATTTTTGTGTATACATCTTGTAGCCCAGTGTTAGAGTTGCCCATTAGCCATGAGCCAATATGAGACTCAGATTTTTTCAAAGTACCCTCTCATCCTCTAGAGCCATATCAGGGACTCATTTGCACGGGTATGTATGCGGAATCTACAGAAAATGTAGAAACATCTGTACTGTATGGCTTTCTGCAAAAGGAGAGCTCTCTCCAGACATCCAGCTTCTCATAGTGACTGAGGTGATTGCTTGTGCTATTGTGCACCCACCGCATGCTAAAATGATCCCTCTCGATCCCACTTGCGTGCTTATGCCATGAGCAATAAAGTAAGGCCTGTCAAGCCATTTCAGATTCAGATCGCTCTCATTATTCATCCCAGCGGATATTGTTTCAGTCAGATAGGCCAGTGGTTTCACAGGAACTGCATGTGTATCTTGCTATAATACAACCACAGCTCTAACCACAAAGAAAATATTTCCTCCCGTATTTAATAAAAGCAATTTCTTCACGTAGAACAAAGGATAGTGGGGAACCCTTTGTGAGTATCCTGAAGCAGGCTAACTACAACAGTACCAACTCACTTCATTAGAGATTGTTCATTCTTGTCATTCCTCTGAGCTGAGACTTACCTGTACAAATTTTATAGCCTTATTCAGGGATAGTTTACCAAAGGCAGAGAAGAAGTACAAGGACCCCCATTAGCATGACCTAGCCATATCTTGGGTCAGATATGAGGAAACTTTTTTCCTCGTATCTGTTTTTTTTTTCCACCTGTCTTCCCTTTTCAGCCATAAATTATGTGCTTAATTATCCAAATGTCAGGCTGTGCTTGCAAATAACTTGGAAGGTCAGATCAGAGTGAGTTAGGCCTTTAAAAGCCAGTTTCAGGGACCAGCCTTTTCCACAACAGACATACAAGTACATTATGGTTAGAACTCACTGCTACTTTTTACAACTTTCTTCTAGAACAGTTGAAACAAGGAATGAACAGCTCTTCCCTGGTTAGGGAGTCTGTGATGGCAGGTCCCATGCTATGCATTTGCAAGAAGACAAGTTTTCAGTTCCAAGATTTCTCTGTGGGAAAGTTTAACTATTGAGTCATTGATGTCAGACTCTATAATTATAGAGAAGCACTCAGACTCCATGGGACAAACTTCCATTTACGCATAGGACAATCTCAACCCATAGTTAACTCAACAGTATGAGATGAAGGACACAAATGGGCCCAGTTTTATTCCTTTGAACTATTAGCCACAGTAGGACATTACTGCAAGGAAGTCACATTGGAATGCAAAGGGCTTCACGGAGGGACTGTGGGCCAAACGATCATGGCTGTAAGCAGAGATACTCTGAATGGGCCTGGAGCATCTCCCATACGAGGAAAGGCTGAGTAACCTGGGTCTGTTCAGCCTGGGAAAAAGAAGACTGAGAAGGGATCTGATAAATGTTAAGAAATATCTAAAGGGAGGTGGGAGGCAAATGGATGAGGCCAGGCTCTTCTCGGTGGTGTGCAGCGATAGGACAAGGAGTAATGGCCTAAAACTTGAACATAGGAAGTTCTGTACTAATATGTGGAAGAACTTCTTTACTTTAAGGGGGACAGAGCACTGGAACAGGTTCCCCAGAGAGGCTGTGGAGTCTCCTTCTATGGAGATATTCAATACCCGTCTGGATGCCTACCTCTGTGACCTATTGTAGGGTATCTGCTTTGGCAGGGGGATTGGACTCGATGATCTCTTGAGGTGTTTTATAAAAGATGTTAACCAACAGGCAACATACAGGTATCCTAACTTTTTCTCCTGTTCGCACGATGGGTACGGAAGCAATTCAATGGGAAACTACTGGCCAGATGCATTGGTTTTGGCAGTGAGCAGTCAGCCTTGGTCACTACCTGAAGTAAGCCTGGGGAAATCAGGACTGCTCTGTACATGCTACCCCAGCACAGCTGAGGTGGGGTAAAGATCAGGGCCTGCCCCCAGGTCTTCCACACACAAAGGCTACACATTTGTTTGCCAGGTATATCAGACCTAAACAAACATCCAAAGCCCATCACATAATAACACAAAGGCTAAAACATGCTTCCAAACCCAGCTGCCTCAGCCCAAATGCTGGCTGACCTAGCATCTCTGTGCTCCTGAAGTAATCATTCAGCTCCATATGCCATCACACAAAAGTGTATAGTTTTGGCATCCTACTCAGGAACCATGTTGAGGCCAACTCCCCCCCAGTATCAGCTCCCCTGACCACACCGAGAAAGATGAAATGTTGTGAGGTCTCAGCAAGTCTAAGTCAAACATCCAATTTCCAAGAAGGTTTAAAGGACCATATGATTGACTGAAGGGACTTCCTTCTGACTAAAGGTAAGAATGGAATGTTTCCACTGGGGAATAGGCACAACTTTCTAGCATTTCACCTGTAAATACAACGTAGTTGCCTCCTTTGACTCTACCAAACCTCAAAGCTCACTACAGCTTAAGTGGTAGCCCATGAGAAAAACCTCAGACTCTGAAAGATGGCGTAGAAACATTACAGCTCTAATCCTTCATAGCATTAGCTTGTTCAAACTTTAGGAGATAGATAGAAAACAAAGGATACACATCAAAAGATACCTGGTTACGTCACCTCAGCAGTTCCGTTAGTGTGTTTTCTTGTACTTTTTTCTTCCACTATTTTTTTAACATGTCTAGGGATCTCAAATGAGCCAGTGTCCTTTACTCTCTCACGCACAAGAGAAGCTGCAAAACATGTCACAGAAGTTACATCTTTGAAAAGCCAGACACGAAAAAAGATTCATTCTGCTGCTGCATTAAACATAAATTACACAGCATAAACCCTGAGCTTTCCCTAGAGCTGGAACCTTGTTTTCCTTTATCCAAACGTGCAAGCAACACTTGGATTGCTTTTGTGCACCCTGCCATTCATCCTCTGGGTTAAATAAAATGAAAAAAGAAACTTTGGGAGAAAGTGTTCATTTAACAAATGAATAACAAGGAGAAGGAATCTAGTGAGAAACATCTCTGTCAGATATGGGAAAATGAGAAACCAAAAAGGAAGTATTGTGCACAGTGCTTCAAGCAGTTAGGAGCAGCGAAAGAAGGTTGTGCAAGACAGCTCAAAAAGCAGGAAGAAACATGTAGTCTTTATAAGTGCATTAGGAGGAGAGGAAACAGATGACTGCAAAAGATATATATACAAAATTTTGTCAAGAAAAGACCTGAACTACAGATTATTTTTTCTTTTTTTTGTAGCTTCTCACTTCTCTCCCCTCCACAACCCCTGTTTGTGTTTGACTAGGTCACACAGACCAGAAAAGCAGACCTGAGGTCTTACACCTCACATCTCTGCGCAAGTGACCTCCTTCTCACAGAGGGTGAACACAACTTTTCCCGAACATAGGCAGATATGAAGATGATCACTGTCTGTAAAAACATTGCTTTTCCACAGCTATACTGTATGTAGGTGCTCAGTTTTGGAAATTTTACCAAATTTTACCTTTATTTCACCTCCCAACCTTGCCAATAACATGGATACAAAGAAGAGTTGATTCAGGGCAGAGTGCAACAGTGAGGGGGAAATAAAAGCTGAATTTATCACATCCTTCTTCACTTTTTAATTAGGGGAAATATTGAAGAAAGACACAGGAAGCAAAATCAATTTGCTGCCCTTCATTCGGATTCTTGTTCAGTGACAATTTGACTCCTAAGAGCAAATTCTCTCTAGGGAAATAATCCCACTCACTTCAAGGCAATTGCTCCAATAGGTTAGTTGCTTAACTTTCTCAGATCTGTGTGCTTCTCCGTTTTGTTCTCTGCACCTGAAAATACCTTAAATTTCAAGGCATTTATGCATCAGCTCTTTCAAAGAGACCCTCCAAGTGAAATACATTTTCTCTATACAACTCAGCCTTTTTTCACATCTACAAGTCTTAAAGCAGACTGGAAATTATTTTAACTGTAAAATACCAAAGGGAAGAAATTTTGGAATATTCATCATGGTGATTAGAAGAAAAAGCACATGAAACACTCTGATGGACATAAAGTCTACATGATAGGGAAAAAAAAGACCTTTTATTAGTCCCATACCTAATAAATGCAGGTTCCCCACTTCCCATCTGGAAGAAAGACATATTGCTGGATATATTGTGCATCAGCACAATTATTTAATCACTTTAAATTCAAATTCTGCTATAAAAATTGTCATTTACTTCTGCTACCTTTTCTTTTCCAGTGCTTTAACTTTATTTGGAACTTATAATCAAAGTAAATGTTGAGGAACCTGACTGTGGGTTTAGTTGAATCTAAGCCCCTTGGAATTTATGTTCTACTTCTCATTTCCAGCCCTGGTATTTCTTTGTAAGACATCCCACTGGGAAGTAACCAGAAAATCATTTCCTTTTTTTTTTTCTGAGGATCTTAAAAGTCACATAAGAAAGATGAAATGACCATCAATACTTCCCAGGGGTAAGACTGGAAATAGAGGAGATTCATGAGTAGTTCTTAATGCATTAGCGTCTCCCACACATTCTAAACCCACATGAAAATCAGAACCCACACGGTAAAAGCCCTTATGATCTTTGCATCACTTAAAAATTTAAACAGTTCTCTAATGGAAAAAGATAACCTATTAAAGGCAGCAGTGCCCATCTACCAACACAGTGTTCACGCTGCTCAGACTGCAGGGGCTTTCTATTTTACTGCTAAGTTTCTTCCTGTTTTTCTTCTTTTGTGTGTAGCACCAACCAAGATGGAAATCTAACAAAGGTGCTGTTTCACAGGAGGGATCTCCACTTCATCTTCCCGTATGGATTTGCTTCTGTGCTTGCTTGTACTGAGGGAATTCAGAGACACCTGGATATAACAGCTAGGCAATGGAGATGACATGCTGATAGCAGGGCAAGATTACTGTGATCTTATCCACTAGTGTTATCTTTCACATCTGTGCAGACCTCTGCAATTTGAATTAGTAAATCCAGCCTTCTTCTTTCAATGCAGGCAGTTCTTTTCATTTTTTCTCTAAATAATGTTACCTCAAAGCTAAGCATGAAGCAATCATTATCAAAAATCTCAAAGCCTGGGAGACAGACAAAATGATTTTTTTCTGAACCATAGTTTAAGGGCCAAATGCACATTTCTGTTTACCTGCAGAAATCCCCTGAGGGCATAATCCCATCCACACCAAGCAGATACACCACTACAAGAGAGCAATTACTGTTAGAGCATCCCTTATCCTGGTGAAATACAGCTTAAGAGACAGCAAGAACATTTGTCTTGCCTGAGCCTTCAGTAAAGTGTTTCTATGCAAGCACATCTACTTTTCATTCCTGAGAGTTCACGTGTGGTGAGTTACTATGGCTCAAGTGATGAGTGACTCAGCCTCAATGGAGAAACAGCATGGGTCAGCTGAGTCCATCGAACATCTCACTGCCGCTGCTGTATCCTACACTCCCTGTACCATTCTTGCACATGCACTCTTGCTTACATTGCACCAGTTCCACTGCTTGTTGGGAGCTTCTAAGAATTGATACAAACCAGTAATTCAGCAGCAGATTATCTCAGAAAATGAAACCGAATTTTCTGCCAGGATAGGAGCAAAGTTCACACAGTAAAAAGTTTTACAAATCACAGAGCCAGAACAAGACTGCCCAGCTGAGAGCAAAGGAAGGGGTAGGGAGGACAAGCTGCGGGGGAATCACTTCCCTTTGGCACCAGTAAGACTCAGATACAATGCACAGCTTCACCTTTGGAATCATGGAGATGGTGACTCTTGTCACTACAAAGGCATCAGGTGGAGTGTGGTGAGGCGGGAAGGGTGAAAATTCATAGGAGTAAACCCTGGGAGAAATAAGAAAAATGTGCGTGGATGGAATTGTCCATAAACATTTTTGCAGAGGAAAATTGCAGTATGAGTACTTCAGTAGAGAAGATACTTTACTCTTTTTAACAGTTCTTTAACATCAATCATTAACAAACATTCAGCATAAAGGATATCTATGTTAATAATTGGTTCTTCCACTGAGAGGCTAAGCATTTAAATCCAACATTTAGAGGCTGGACAGCAAGTCATTAAACAATAACTGGGAAAACTCAAAGCCTTTCTAGGAAGGAATGGGAAAGAGAAAGGGAAAGAGAGAGGGGAGGTAAAGAGGAAGGAGCAGAAAAGTATGTAACACAAAAAAACGATTTCATCTTTTTTCATTCTTTGCAAGTTGCTTTTGAAGTCAGTACATTACATTTTAAAAGCCTGTAACAATACTGCTTTGCACTTTATTAAAAGAGTTCTTAAAGGCCATTAACTTTCACATAGACTACAGTCTTCCTGAATGGGAGAGACATGGAACGGCTGTTCTGGCAGCAATCATTGTTCTCACAGCCAGCCGACCCTCTTGTAAGCATGCATAGCTGGGTGCTTACCACAGAGCTGTGTCCTCACCATAGGACTGTTCCTTTTGCCAGGGAGATTAGTGAGGCATTGACAACCAACAGCTACTACCACCACATCAGCAAAGCCCTCAAGTAAGCTCCTAGGTTGGGAAGCAGACCCATAAGGGTAGAAATTGCTTTGTCCAAGAGTAAACACCTACATGTAATCACAAAAAGGTCAGCACAGTAGCAGCTCAGAGTTACAGAAACAGGTAGCCAACAGTTTCCCTATGAAAACCTACCTCATAGGCTTATATCATTAAAGGGCCTCCTTCCCTCATGGACCAAAGATGCGTTCTGCAACATTGCACCAAACGCCCAGACTGGCCTGTAGTTATCTATTATTTACTGCAATCTCAGGAGGTCCATGCTAAAAGCAACACAGGGAAGCGTGCTATGTTTTATCCACCACATGACCTAGTTTTCAGTAGCTCTGTCGAGCACTTCTGTCACTACTGACAGGGCTGAATAATGTTCAGTGAAGTAGGTGAAGAGTTACATGAAACTAGCTTCCAGAGGAAATTAATTTCCGCAGAGAGGCTCTGGCTACTTGAACTTTGTTTTAAAAAGCTGTGTTTTATTGCAGTCTAAGTTAATGAAGAAAGGTAACTGACAGGCTGCTGTGCCGTCCGTGTTATCCTTCAGCCACCTCTCTTCCAGTAGCAGCAGCGGAATAGGAGCAATTCACTGATTTGAGCTTCTATTTGCATTCATCTTATTTTTTCCTTACCACTCTACTGACACAATAAATAATGAAACCTACTTTTAATATAATGCTGTACATACGGCATCTCTACCATGACCGTTCTTGAGCAGAACTGATGGCAAGTACTGCACACTCAAGTCTTCTGTCTAGGAACCCCTGGTGGAATAATATCTGCTTAGCTCCCCACCTCATGCCTTAGGAGCACCTGATTTCCAAAAAAATAAAATAAAATAAAATAAAATTCTGCTCTTATTCTGTCAGACTTACCACAGTGGAGTAGTACCTCCAAGGTCTCTATATCAGCACCGTGCTTGATCTAGTCTTTGTACGCTGGCAGATTCTTGGGGCCCTCAGCCAACATCCTGTTCCAGATAGTAGGATAAAGGGAGTATTAAGTGCATCAGTCAGAAGAACGAATTTTCCATGAATTGCTTAATACGGTGCATCTACACTACAAAATTTACTCTAAAATTGAGGATAAACTTGTCTGTGTAACTTGTATTATGCAGCACATACCCCATTTACACCCTAGTACTTACTGCTTCAAACAACACTTATCACAAACATCTCAGTACAGTATCTGTTGGTTCTCAATTTTTTCAGAAGCATGGCTTTCTACATTTCAAAGAAATGTAGGAAAACGTGGGAAAAAATGCAGAAGAGACTTATTGTGAAAAGGCTGATATTCCACACTGTTAATCTTAGCACGAAAATCAGGCACGTTTCTCTCTGTGCAGGATGTTTTGCATGAATATTGCTGGAAAACACACTTTGATGTGATCAGATGCTTCGTAGTAGCTCTTCACCAACTATATCAGGTAACAGCAAATGGGCTGAAGCAAAGACTTCACACGATGGGATTTCCTTGTGGTATTTTCTACTGCTATTTTGAAGAAAAATGATGAAAAACAAGGAAAACTTGAAGAAGCTTTAGTTTATATGTGTTTGATGCTCCATGTGCTTGCAAAGTATAAGGTAAATGCATGTGCAAACTGTAAAAAGAATTTTAAAAAGCAGTGCTCAAAAACACCAGAAACTGAGCTGTATAAGTACATGCCTCAGACTAGACACAGTCACAGGCAAGAAGGAAAGGAGATCTCTCATGATTTAGCTGCCCTTAGAAATTCAGGTACAAGACTAATTCCTTCTCCATCTTTACCTCTCTCACATAGTATTTTACAACTTTGTCTAAACATTATGAAGACGCCCTACATTCTTTGCTTGATGAAGAGCTTCTCAATGGCCTAAAAGCAGCATTTCCTACAATAAAATCCAAATCTACAGCAGTTTTCCTTGGCATTTCTAGACCTATTCTAATAGTGTTAAACATATACATCATATACAAATATATACATAAAAATTTAGGTATAATATATGTCAAATAAGTATACGAATATATAAATATCATTTGATCTGTATTAAACTCAGCCATGCCTGATTCATTGCAGCGCATACCCAGCCTTCTCAACAGTATTTGCCAGCCATTAGCATTCAAAATTAATGAATCATTTCCTCATCAGACTGCTTTAGAAATAGAACTGTTTTGTTTTCTTTTTCTTTTTTTAACAATTATGAATTCCAAGGAAATTTGTCTTCAAATTTTTTTTATTTTAATGTGTTTTAGTTCTCAAATACTTCTTTGTGGCCACCAGCATTAGAATGTTGCTTTTTAAAAACAGACGTGTGACATGAAACAGTATGACTCCAGAAATCAAAGGTCAATCAGTCAAAATAAATGTATGAAGTTTAGTAGCTTTGTTTATTATGTTTATATATTTGTTTGTATTCACAAGTTCTGTGGGCAATCTAGAGCAAAATGTCAGGACCAGATGTGGAAAATCCTCGGTTTTTGGAATGACATGAAGCACCACTGGGGTGCAGGATCCCTACCTTCAGGGGATGGGAAAGCAACATGTAATGATGGAACCAAGACTCTTCACATGAGCACCTCACATAGGACCAGGAGACAGCCTGCAATTCTTGAGGCTATGGCTTGAAGACAATAAGCAATACGATGCCTAAACTTCAGTCGCAACAGAATCACTGAATGACCCAGGCTGGAAGGGACCTCAAGGATCACGAATCTCCAACCCCCCCCGCCACAGGCAGGGCCACCAACCTCCACATTTAATACTAGACCAGGCTGCCCAGTGCCCCATCCAGCCTGGCCTTGAACACTTCCAGGGATGGGAGGATCTTCTGCTTTTCTAACTCAGAATTATTGATTTTTACTTAACCTGTGTTCCAGCAGTTTTGCACGATCATTTTTTGTTGTTCTGTGCAGATGCAGCAATGCATGAATAGTTGCATCTACTAAACAAGCTCAGAAATGCCTGTTCAGACCCTTGCACGGCTGCTGGTTCAACTGCTATAGCTAGAAGTATTTCTCTAATTGAGAGCCAGTATTTCCATAGAGTCACAGAATGGCTTGGATTGGAAGGGACCTTAAGGACCATCCATTTCCAACTTCCCTGTTGCACCCACTAGATTAGGCTGCCCAGGTCCCCATCCAACCTGGCCTTGAGAGCTTCCAGTTTTCATTGTCTCCTTTAAGCTGGTACTGGAATCGCATGGGCCTAAACCTTGATATCCCACAAAATATACTAAACGTGCAAGTAATAAAATTCTACCATGTATAATGTATCTTCAGATCTTAGAAAACCTCAGGACGCTGTTCTTCTAAGAATATATCCATACCAAATAATTTGAGAGGATGTGCCATTCTACAGCTGTAATGGGAATCAGGCTGTACTCCTGCTGCTTGCCTTGTAATCTACAGAATTGTGGCGAGACAGCTTGCAAGATGTAAAGCAATCACCACCAGGGAGTGTAATCAGGTGGGTGCCAAGACAAAAATACTGAAGTAGTAGCCCAAAGCAGAGGAGTGAATGAAAACCCTGCTGCTACAATGGATAGGGGTTGTGTCTGTCACAAGGAGCTGAAAGCCTACTGTCAGCAGGCATGGGTAATAGTCAGCAGAAATCAGCATACGTCCTGAAAAATAAATTTCCTCTTGTAACTAAACCTAAGGAAAGTGCTTGCATGTGTCTGTGTGCTGATTTGCATCATCTTACCTGCATTTCTGTACCACACACTGAGCCTGATCTGCACAGCAGGGGCAGGTCACACAGACAAAATCCCTGACATCTTTCCTCTCCTTACAGAAGCCAGCATCCATGCAGAGGCGTGACAGCTGCTGGGCCCCTGTACCAACCTGGTGCAAAGGGACCTCAGTGGGGAGCAGAGAGAGAGCTGAATGCACAGTTGGTGCCTTTCTGGCTTCTCTGCGGCAAGGTGCCAAGTTTAATTAATTTTATGCAGGGTCTCCCCAGTGGGCAAGGTCTCCCCACTCCTTTATGTCAACAGCTGGTAAGAAGGCACCATGAATTTGTACGAACAATCACAAAGTTAAAAGGCAGACTCCTCTCCCTATGCAAGTAGAGGAGAGCCCTGCATTTGATCTGGATGCTCTCCAGCTAGCAGCTGCAGTCTGTCCCCTCTGATTCAGGCTGCTCAGAGCCCTTCCCAGGGCTCAAACATTTTATTTGCCTTTCCCTTCCTTACCACATGTAATGGAACATACTGCTGAACACACTCAACAAGGCTATACAGGACACGCCTCTTCAGTGAGCTCCCTTTTTGTAGCTCACTCCTCCAATAATAAAAATACTATGAAAATCCACAGTAGCACAGGTCATCTTTCAAGTCATAGTTCTTGCTAAATGACAAGAAACATGCAAGGCTTCAAGTTAAACCAGCCCTGACTGCATGCTGGAAGCTTCCTTGGCACAGTAGTTAGTAACACTCAAGGCTTTTACAAAGTGTTTAAACTGCAGTGTAAGCAAAACACATCCTCTGACAGAGATATAATTCACTTTTAAAATAGAGTATACATCACAGAACTGGACAGTACCACCATTTTCCCACTGTCCCTCTCTGAAAAGAGAGTGAAGAAAAGGGCAACCTTCCTGCTCCAGCAAGCCAGCTGCATAGCAAAATCTCCATGTACTACTACACACCAGCCTCTGACTGCTCATTGCCTTCCCCAGTCAGGACCTCATCCCCAAACACCTCTGGGTCACAGAATCACACAATATCCTGAGTCGGAAGGGACTCACAAGGATCATTCAGTACAACTCCTGGCTCCACACAGAACTACCCAAAATCCAAACTCTATGTCTGACAGTATTGCCAAGTGCTTCTTGAACTCCGGTAGCTTGGGGCAATGGCCACAGATCTGGGGAGTGTGTTCCAGGGGCTTGATGTACCCCAGGACATGGCTGGCCATTTGGGCTGCCAGGGTCACATTCAACTTGCTGTCAGCCAGAGCCCTCAGATTCCTTCTGTAAGGCTGTTCTCAGCCTCTCATCCCCCAGCCTGTACATATAGCCAGAGTTGCTCTGTCCCAGTGCAAAATCCAGTGCATGCTCTTGTTCAGCTTCATATGGTTGGTGATTATCTCACATTCCATTTGTGTATTTTTTCTTCAAGGCCTCTGTACACTCAAAGGAGCCAACAGCTTCTCCCAGTTTAGTATCATATGCAAACTTAGTGTACCTTCTAGTTTTGTACCCGAGTCATTTATGAAAATATTAAAGAGAACTGGCCAGAAAATGGAGCCCTGCAGAACCCCACTATTGGCTGGCTGCCAGCCTGACGTAACCTCAATTAATAAAAGCCTTTGAGCCCAGCTCATAAGCTAACTGTTCACCCACTGCATCTGTTCCCAAAACTCCATGCACCTGAGGGCCTGGAGAACCCCAGCCCTGCCACAGTTTTCACCTGGGGGACTGCCATTGCCTCCAAAAGCAGGCAGAGGAGCCATACTTTGCTCTCACACACAGAAGGAAGCTCCCATGCTATGCAGAACAGCGGTACTTCAATGACTCACCATCCCCAGGAATCCCAGAAAGAAGCTTCGTGGCCACCTCAGCATCAGATGCAATAAGAAAATAATTATGGATCATGGCCCTTCCTTCTTTGTGCAGGCACATCTTCATCAATTATATCAACAGGCCCCACCAGGGGGGATGCAATACTGGACCTGTTGCTCACCAATGCAAATGAACTGATTGGCGACATTAGCATTGGAGGCTGCGTGGGCTGTAGTGACCATGTTATGGTTGAGTTCATGCTCTGGAGGAATATGAGACAGGCAAAGAGTAAAATTAGGGTACCAAATTTCAGGAAAGCTAAATTCCAGCTCTTCAGGGAGTTAGTCAACAAAACACCCTCGGAAACTGCCCTCAGGGCAAGGATGCAGAGCAGTGCTGGCAGATCTTTAAGGAAGCTTTCCTTTGCGTGCAAGAGCTCCCCATCTCCAGGTGTAGCAAGTCAGAAAAGGAAGGCAGGAGACTGCTGTGGCTGAACCAGGACCTGCTGGTCAAACTGAAGAGCAAGAAGAAAATGTATGGGCAGTGGAAACAGGAGCAGGTACTGTGGAAAGACTATAAGGAAGCTGCTAGGCTGCATATTGATGGGGTCAGGAAAGCCAAGGCTCAGCTTGAACTGAACTTGGCTAGGGATGCCAAGAAGAACAAGAAAGGCTTCTTCGGGTATCTCAACCAGAAAAGGAAAGTCCAGGAGACCGTACCCCACCTAATGAGTGACACAGGCAGGCTAGTAACAACAGACAAGGAGAAGGCTGAGATACTCAACTTTTTTGCCTTGGTCTCAACTAGAGTACTGTGTCCAGACGTGGAGTCCTCAGTACAGGAGAAATGCAGACTTGTTGAAGTGCATTTAGAGGAGAGCCACAAAAATGATCTAAGGGATGGAACATCTCTCCTATGAGGACAGGTTGAAAGAGCTGGGGCTGTTCAGCCTGAAGAAGAGAAGGTGACCTGATAGCGGCCTTTCAGTAACTAAAGAGGAGCTACAGGAAAGAAGGGGACAGACTCTTCAGCAGGGTCTTTGGTGATAGAACAAGGGGAAACGGCTTCAAGCTTAAAGAGGGCAGATTTAGGTTGGATATAAGGAAAAAGTCTTTTATAGTGAGGGTGGTGAGGCACTGAAACAGGTTGCCTAGAGATGTGGTTGATACTCTGTTCCTGGAGACCTTCAAGGCAAGGTTGGATCAAGCCCTGGGCATCCTGATCTAGCTGCGCATGTCCCTGTTCATTGCAGGGGAGTTGGACTCGATGACCTTTAAAGGTCCCTTCCAACTCTAAAGATTCTCTTACTCTATGACAATGGGATTAAGTGCACCCTCTCATATAGGCCTAGACAGGCTCAAGCTGCGGGCCCAGGAGAACTTCAAGGGGTTCAACAAATCCAAGTGCAAGGTCCTGCAACTGGGTTGTAGCAACTCCCACTATCAGTACAGGCTGGAGGATGAAAGGATAGAGCATAGACCTGCTGAAAAGTACTTGGGGGTACTGATGGCAAGCTGGACATGAGCCAGCAGCGTGCTGTCTCAGCCCAGAAAGCGAACCATATCCTGGGCTGCATCAAAATAAGTGTGGCCAGCAGGTCGAGGGAGGTGATCCTGCCCCTCTACTCTATGCTAGTGAGGCCTCACCTGGAGTACTGCATCCACTTGTGGTATCCTCAGTACAGGAGAGATGTGGACCTGTTAGAATACATCCAGAGAAGAGCCACAGAAATGATCTAAGGGATAGAACACCTCCCCTGAGAGGACAGGCTGAGAGAGCTGGGACTGTTCAGCCCAGAGAAGAGAAGGTTCCAGGGAGACTTTTCAAGGAGGGCTACAAGAACAAAGGAAACAGACTCCTGAGCAGAGTCTGTTGTGATAGCACAAGGGGAAAAGAGGTGAGATTTAGATTGGACATAAGGAAGAAAGGTGGTCAGGCACTGGAACAGGTTGCCCAAATATGTGGCGGAAGCCCCACCCTTGGAGACATTCAAGGTCAGGCTGGATGGGGCTCTGAGCAACCTGATGTAGCTGTAGGCGTCCCCGTTCATAGCTGGACTAGACAGCCATTAAGGGCCCCTTCTAACTCAAACAATTCTATGATTCTATGATCTTTTAATTTTCCCACAACTTAGAAATCGTCCCATCACTTTGCAACCTAATGGATAAACTGTGCAAAAGCATAAATGTCATTTATCTCCTCATACCATCTGCTAGTTAGAAAAGAATCAGAGCAAATGAGATCTCCTGGGCCCAGGAACCCGAGTCTGGTGAACAAACCAAGAAAGGTGCTTCCCAAAGGGCCCTTTGCTGGTAGCACGTTAAGGATGTGTTGGAAAATCAGCATAGGCAAAAGAATCTTTTTTTTTTCCAGAATAGTTCTTCACAAATTAAGATACACTTTCAGAAGTACTATTGTGGCTTAATCTTGCTAAATATCATTTTGCTGGAGGCCTGGCATCCTGCTTTTTTAAAGAGATTATATGGACAGTTTGTCTTAATATAATCTCCCACAAACTTTTATGGGAGCATTTTATTTAAAGCAGTCTGTGATCTGTATAAACATTACCATGGTATTAGGATAACCAAGCTCTGAGTTGAACTAGAAGTCGTGTGGGAGCTTTATTTGGGATATTAAAGTAGCACAGTTCAATATATGATTTTATTTGCAGTAGACTGCTGGGAATTAGAGATTAGTCATATGGGGATTTTAACAGTTGTGAAGTTACGAGAGGCTGACTCAATAGTTTTCATCTTGTAAAATGTCAGCCAACTGTCTAGTTACTTCAGATTATGAGATTAAGAAGTTAAAGACTTAAATCCCCAGAGAAAGGCTGGAGTTTGGGGGTGGGAGGGTGGAAGAGAAGCACAGAAGAAGGAGAAGAGAGGTAGAAAGGTATCTGCCAGCACTCCACAGTTCTCACAAGTGACTAGAAAAATGGCACCAGTTCCTCCAAATTTAATTTTCTTTCCGTGACCCTGTGTCAGATTCATTCAGTTTAAAGTCGATTTCATATTATTAATTGTCAGCCTTGAAAACTCCACTTGGGATCCACAAATCAAGCTGTGTATCTTTATGCCTCCTAAATCACCAGTAATGAAGATGCTGCCCTTTGTAGTTTACCTGTCAGTGCTTTGGAGATCCAGACCCAAATCCATCTCGTTCAGCCCTGCAGTGCCTGCACGTGCTCACTCCGGATCATTTCTGAAGAAGAGCTTTTGTTTCAGTGTGAAGGAGGCTAAGATAGACATTCCCCAGGCCTCCTCACTTTTTTATTTCTCCTACAAGCAGACTCAGTTTGTTGTACACATATTGCTGGGATGCTCAGAGGATGTCTGAAAGATGAGTCTCAAGATAATGGGAAAAAAATGCTCTAAGTGAAGGATCAGGTAGGATTACCCTGCTCTGCCCTGCTCTGTATGTTGACCATCTCAGAAGCAGAACAGGCAGAGGATGAAATCGGAAAAGGATGGAGACAACTTGCCTTTCATAAAGCAGGGAGTTTCAATATATCCTTCCTTCACTAGGTTTTATTTTGCATGCATGCAGGAATCCAGGCTTCTTTGACATCTAAATCCTTGGCCTTTTGCTACCAATATCAATAATTATCATTCGTTATTAGTAGAGAACACTTGTCCTATTAGAAGTCCATCCTTCTTCACATTCTAGACTTGCTATTGGTTTCATTTACACAATCATACAGTCTATTTAAGCTTGTACTTTTAGGAAAGTGATAGTGCTTTACATTAGAAAGTGTCACTTGCTAGATTCACATATGGCAATTGCATGGTGAGTTGAAAAAGAAGCAATCAAGGGCTGTGCGTGGGTGTTTCTGATTTGTGTCTGAGAGTTACTGCCTCGCTGCCAGGTATAAAGACAGAGCTAGAATAAACTCTTCTAGCAAAAATAACACTACTCTTGACTGTTCGCACATAACTAAGATCAGGGATCAGATTTCTTATGTCAGTCATCTTTTTCGCCAACTACAAGCCCTGTGTATTGCAGCAGCCCATCTAATTTTCACTGTCTGCAGTCCAATTCCTGGTAATTGTTCTGTCCCAGAATGACCATTCAGATGAGCAGAAATTATCTGATCCCAGAACCTTTGTATTTACTCTCCCAAACATGCACCAACTCCACAACCCATATATCAATCATAAGCTTAAAACTTCATCTCACACCACTTCACTGGGAATTGCTGACTACACAGGACTTTTGCTCAATGCATTCATCAAATTCTTGGGATGGTGCAACCAGGAAGAAAAAATTCACCACATAACCATTAAATGTCACAGCAAACTACTTGTAAAGAAAAGGCAGCTATGTAAGACTTCAACAGGTACTAAGTGTAGTCCATTTTGTACTGAACCCAGAACCTCCTTGCAAAAACACCTTCTCCTCAGCAAGAGGCTCGAAAGAGAACCTTATGCAGGATGTTTAAACAGCTGCAGAACTGAAGCTTTATATACATTCCTATGATCTTTGCTGTATGTCATTTTTTCCCTGCCCTTACAAAGGTCTAAAATAACAACTGTAGTACATCAGACAAAGCAATCCTGATGTAACTTTCATCTCAGGAGTTCCCTGAGCACCTGACAGTGGGATGCAGAGGAGGTATGTCAGGATAGGGATCAGACTCTGACACACTGTAGCGGTTCTCATTTTCCTACAGGCTTCCCAAAATTGGTACAGTTATGTTACTCTTCCTCTGGGAGACTGAGAAAATACACTTCTGACAGTCATGTTTTACATCTTTCTCCCTTGCTTTTCAGCATTTTAGCTTAAGAATCTACACTGTATAAAATACTACATTTGCCATCACCGCTAGAGTCATTTTAGTACATAGAATGGCAAAGGGGAATGATTTATTTTCCCTTTGAGGACAAGAAGGCGTCCTTGCCCTCCTGACTTTCACCCACTAAACTCCTTAATCATTGCTGAACTACCACCAAGGCAATTTTCTTAATCCATGCCATCTAATCCCATTCTGACGCCTTTTAAATATTTGGTCTCACCCAAATGCTGCAGCAATAATTTTCACTACTTATCAGTCACTGCAGGTCTTCCTTGAAGACCTTAAAGACTTGTAAAGTTGCTTCCCAGTGAATTTCACTGGATATTCCTGGATTGTGGCTGCCCATAGCAGTTCCTTACTTACTTTCTCCACGTGGTTCACAGCAAACCTCTATGGTACCTCTCATCTGTCCCTCCAGCTACTTTTCTTCTCCCCAAACTGAAGAATGCTACTTATTCTCCTGCCATAAAAACTACAGGATCTAACACATTCCTTGCCATTTTCTGAGCATTTTCCAGTCCTACTACTTTCTGGATTAGCTGGTGTAATCAGAATTGCATAGATTTATATAGAGACACGATGTTTGATCTCCATTTCTTTCCCGATCGTGTCTACTCTTTCATCACGAGGGAACTGAAACAATAGTTTATATAAATGTAGAGGTGCATGTTCTATGTCCCAGTGGAAACAGTTCGGTTACTGGAGTTCTGGGCTCAGATGAATGATACCTCCAATAAAAAAAAAAAAAAGTAGAAGCTTAGAATTTATTTTAAAAGAGAAGATAGTGAGAAGATAAAAAAGAAAAATGTATGCAAGCTTTTCTAGCACAGTGTTTTGGAGGGGCAAAAAAAAAAATCATATTTTGTTGTCAAGCTGTGGTTTGAGAAAGTGTCACCGAGGAAACCATGCTAGAAATTTAGGGTATGTCTATGCTGCACAATGCTATTTTACCCAGCTGAGCTCTGTGCTAATGCAGCTATATTGCTTATAATACTTACAGCAAAGTAGTTTAGAGCTCTCTCTGAAATCTCTTCAACAAATTGCACTATACGGTAGAGAAATGCATAATTTTTTCAGTCTTCAGCAGTGCAGGACACCTTGAAAAGGCAAGTAACACCAATATCTCCTTTACACCATTGGAACAGCAGCTGTGGTGTCTTAACAAGCACACTGTGTTGAAAAAACTCTGCAGAAAGCCCCAGCCAGGGGACCAACCTATGCAGCCTGATTCTGTATAGGTGAAGATGCTTACTGATTTCAAGTAGGACTGATCTCAACAGAAGTGCTCCCAGGCACAAAATTAAACCTGGGCATATGGGTCCTCTGCAGCAGTAAGGCCTAAAATTGGTAATCCCCCCATGCATACAAAGCTATCTGTGCAATAAGCCTATGCAAGACATTACACGATGAGGGTGGCAGAGCTAGACACGCAGGGGTATCGTTCCAAGGACTTAAGAGCATTGGACTGCATCTTAGAAAATAAATATAGCTGGAAAAGGGAGAGGCCTTAATGAGTTAACTCTGGTCTAGACAGAAAGGTTATTTCACCTATAACAGCAACACCAGTTTATGCACAGCGGGTGGGTGATGAGGTCCCAAATCTTTCTCCAGAAAGGAGTCCCACACAGCTACAGCACCCTTTCTGCTCTTACCTGAAGATCTTGGCACCAAGCAAGCCCCACTTGTCTTGAACAGGTGGGCTGATGTGTCCCCAGATTCACAAGGAACAGACAACCCTAGGTTGCCGAGCACCCTCTGAGAGTGAGCAGGGATGCTCAGAGCTGAGGGGTGCTTTGAATGCTTTTAAGGAGCTCGTCACTGAAACAGGTACAGAGTAATCACACCTCCTGGACACAGGAGGCTATCTCCACAGGCCAGCCTGGGAGAAACATGGTATTAAATTAACAACTACCCATGACACCCAGAACTGACATGATGGCTGATGTATTTTTGGCCTGATTTCCTGTCTGTCAGCTCCCTTTAGTGAATTTTCTCTCCAGCTAATTTTAACCAATTTTGAAAGAAGGGCTGAAGTCTCACAGATAATTATATTTTTATAAGTTTCAGGGATCTGGCAGCTGGAGAGAGAAGAAAGACCAAAATTAGAGCTTTCCATTAAGGAAAAGGCAGGCAAAACTCAGCTGCTATATATACGCCAGCGAGCCTGAGACAGTCAATGAACCCGTACACATACAGCTGCAGACTGGCATCACAAGTGTTCTCTCCTGTCCAATAGAGTTGTTAAGAAGGACACAGAGATGAAACAGCAGTTTTGCACTAGTGTATAGGTTGGGACACAAACTCACAGATACCCAGGCGTAACAAGTTCTGTTGGTCTCGTAACAGTTTTGATGAGGTAGTAGTAGTAGAGCATCTACTGAAATTAGGATGATTTGTGAAGGTACAGTCAAAAATACCTACCTCATGATAGAAAAAAGCAATGATGACATCTCAATGATGACTTTTATTCTTGAGCATTCTGTTTTTCAACATTGAATCCTACAATTGTTAGAAAGAAAAGTTGGACAGTGAATTTGGTAATTATTAAACAGGAATTCAAAGAATCTCAGGCCAATCTTCTGTTATGTGTCAAAATGAGGGAAATTGTGTTTTGTCTTTAAATAAAAAGAAAAACAATGCTTCAGAAATAAAAATGTCATTGCTCAAGGAAGAGTAATAAAGCATGAATGCTTCTCCTTCAGCAGACTGTCTCATACACAAGCAAGAACACTGAAGTCAATAAATTACTATTACCCAAACTTCATAAATTCTCAGTGGTTGGGTTTTTCCAAGTAGTTTATGTTGGAAGACCTCAGAAGAGGCCAAGAAAGATTCATTTGATGTGTGTATAGGCAGAGATGAGATCTACAAACTTTTTCAACTTTTGCTTGCAGTATCAACGTAGAAAAAAATGCCCCTTATGGAAAGAAGCAGTTCTAGAAGACAGTTCTCTGTAAGTGAACTCATAAATTAAGGCCTATGGTTACTAAGCAGAATGAGTAAGTTTTATCTGCTCATTATCAAGTACAACTTTGCTAACAGGTTATCTGGAATAGGTAAAATTGAGCAGTATCCAATATCCCTGAAACTTGGAGCACATTTTAGAAAGTAAAAACTAGATCAGATGGTGACAAAACAGGTGACACAATATGACAATGCATGCACTAGGTTGCATGAATTTTACAGGGAGTTACCCAAGGAAGAGTGACAGGGTCCACAGAGGAGTTCCTTTCATAATGATTTGACCCCTACCTGGAACAACATCCAGAACTATAAAGAATACATAACATCACAGTTTGAAGGTTCTTCTGGAAAAACAGTAAAAATAAACAGAAAGTTTAGTTTATAATAGGAAGTGAAACTGCTGCTGAAAAGAGCTTTGTGCTTTGTGGAAGGCAGGTCCGATCTTGGCTGCACTGTCCTAAGACAAGAGCATGGGAGAAATGTGTACACTTGGGTAGCACATTGCAAAAAAGTCTGGGAGTTGAGGCAACATTAACCATAAGTGAAATTTGGGCTTCTAGGTAGCCCAGATACCTTAAATTTGGAGCCTGCATCATATATATGCTTCAGATGATTTTTACCTTAGAGTAAAACTGTAAATTCAGCAAGCCGGGGACGTCTTACATGTTTATTTCCTTAAGTGATCCCAAAATACAAATAGTAGCTCACCATCCATTTCTAAAAGAACAAAAAGACAGATATCTATAGCATTGGACGAATGAGAGAAAACCACCACGACCGAGCTCAGAGTCAGACCGGAGGCGACTGGGGCTGTAGGAAAACTGTTAATTAAACTTTGCCTCTACTATTAATAGGCTGACGGAGGGTAACATTATCAGAAGGAAACATGTGCTTCAGTTAGAAAGTCGCTTCTTTTACTCACTTGGTTAACAGAGAATCCATCTGAGTACATCAGATTAAAATTACTATTATATGCTGTCATGAGGTGTCCTTGAAAGTAACCTATGAGCTTAACAACATACAGTAGATTATAGCATTCAGAGCACAGCTTTTACTGTTCCCATACCTTGGAATAGCACCTGCTGACCTTGAATATTCTGAGCAGGGACAGAGGAGGGCTGTATTAAGAAGGAATTATTAAATATTGATTTCTTTTCTCTCCTGGCATTGAGCATCAAGATAAATGCCAGAAATTCATCTATCCTGTTGAAGCTCACCCGGAAAAGGTGCTTCATCAACTTCTAGTGAACAGAAAAGGAGACAGGGACAAAGAAGCAAAAAACTTCCAATTTCTCATAAAATAAAATAAAATAAAAACAAACCCCAAACCAACCAAGTCTTTGTCACAGATCAGAGCAGATGCTTCAAAAAACTTTCTGCAACCAGTAATAGGACAGTTACCACACTACTTTCCTGTTACATCACAGATCCATTCATTTATTTGTGAACGTGGTCCTAACATTGAGACCACAAAAATTTTGACTCACAAAAGGAACTTTGCAAGTGCTTTGTGCAGTGCTTGGGAGCTTTGCCGACCCAAAACCTGGCGGCTGTCATGCTTGTCACTGAGCACAGGCCATGAGCCTTTGACCAGGGTCTCCTGGATCAACGAATAAAACTCGTAGTGCCTTGATGCTAAGCTGGCATATTTTGCAGTTCTTACAGTTAATTTTACAATTAGCACACCTTTTCAAGAGCTGTCAAGCAGAAAGCTTGAACTTTCATATTTTATTGACTGCTAACAAGAGAGTGCTCTTCAATGATTCTCTTATTCACTCCAAATTACCAAAGAAACAATGCATTGCCTCAGAGTTCAGCTGTGGATTTTAACACCGGCATGACTTTGTCCAGAACTGGATGAGTTCCAGGCTGAAGGAAAGGAGAGAGCCAGAACTTGCAACTGCACTGGAGCTGAGCTGCAATTCAAACTAGGATACAGTCTTTCTGGCACCTTCAAGGCTACTGGATCCACTTTGCAAAGGGAAAGCTGGAGGACTTTTTAATGATTTATTCAAGCCATAGTCAGGTTGCACACAGTTCTCTGCTGACAATGCAACACGTTCCTTTGAACCAGGGCTTCATCTTACTGACATTTTTCTAGAAAAATGGGAACAATTGACCTCTTTGGAATAGTCACAGCCCAAAGAGATTGCATGGTTTTTGTCCCTGAGAGCTTTAAGAACCCAACTGGATGAAGTTCTGAACAATGTGGTCTAAAATCATTGCTTTCCCTACTCTAAGCAAGAAGTGGGATTATAGATGTCCCAGGCTCACTTCGAAACTGATTTATATTACGACCCTCTGAAAATATGGAAGAGTTGCAAAAATCCAAAGTCCTCCAGTTTTTCCTATTACAGGATAAGAGATGAGATCTTTTTCAAAAAATGAAATTCAAGAAAAAACTGTCTTTACTCTATATGCTATTCAGATATGCTGGTATGGAGTAAATGGCATTTGGTTGATCCCAAAGCATGGACGCTCATTTCAGCCTCTTGAAACCGAAGTCAAGTTCTCTGTTTCATTGTAAACGTTGACATAATGGACATAATAGTTATTTACAGTCTGTCTAAGCCTAGTAGGTTCAAATCCGAGAGAGAAAAAAGAAAAGCAATAAATAAATAAATAAACAAACAAAGCAGGGAGTTAATCAATAACATCTGCTGATGAAGAGAGAAGAACCCTCCCTCAAGTCCCTCAGCGAGGCTTGGCCAGAGCTTTCCATAATAATTTGTCGAGGACCACAGGGAAAGCCCTGGGCCAATGTATGCCTGATCTCCAAGTGTGGTTTGTACTATTTCAGGCTCTTTATTAAAGCAGATGTTTTCAGCTAGGGACGGATCTAATGGCCATTGTCACACAACAGAAAATAACAGACAAAGGCAAAGCTGAGAGCGCATGAGGTGGGGAGTGCCAGTTCGCACATTTTTGGCAGTTTTTCATCGTATAGAGTCCTGAGGGAGTTTTGTTTCTGAAAGTAACGGAAGTCTCTTGTCTGGAAGTCATTCTGGGGCATTATGGAGGCCGCACAGATTACTTAAAACACTCCTCAAACTCTCACACAATGCCATGGAACCACGAAATAATATAAGTACAAAGGGACCTCTACTCCAGCTTCCAAAGCTGAATACCTCCAACCATGGAGATCCACAGCCTTTCCGGGCAACCCCTTCCAATGCTCGACTGCCATACCAGCAAAGATCCTCATAACATCTGAGTGGACATTTTCATGCTGCAACTTGTGGGTGTAGCCTCTCATCCCTGTGCTGAGGACATTTGGCTGCACCTCTTCAATAATGTCCTATTATTCAGTTGCAGGCATCATTAGACCCTTCATTCCACTTCTTCTCCGGGATGAAAAAAATACCACCTCGTGCTTCTGCTTGTATGTCATATGACCCACACCCCTACCTGTCCTAGAGGACTCACTCCAATTAGACAATGTCCTTCCTTCCTGTGCTAGGGACTCAGAACTGAACACAATGTAGTAGATAAAGCTTAACAAAAGTGCAACACAGGGGGAAAAAAAAACACTGAATGGCCAACAACCTGCTAACAGCTTAGTCTGCAGCTGGACTTCAGTGTTACCAAGTGCAGGGTTGCCAGACACAGAAGTAGCCAAGTACCTCCATGTGGAACCACCAAGTGCTTCCAATAGGAAGAGAAAGAGGGATTTTTTTTCCCCTTTGTCTCCTTGTTTCTCTGGGCTTCCTATCAGCATCCCTGCCTGCCCAGCCAAAGCCCTGGAAACAACTGTGAAAAACCATCGGGCTCAAAATAGTTTACACCCAGGTTCAAAATATATTTTATGACTCTCACAGTCCCAGCTTACTTAAGAGGTGGGCAAGCAAAGACATCAGCCAACAGATGGGCTGACACACCATGCAGCATCCATGTCTGGTGAGAACTGTGACTAATGGAGTGCAGTAAAAAAAATAAATGTTGCTGTATTTACTCTTTTGTGCAGTATCTGAACTTGCTTAATTCATGGCTGGAGTGCTGTAAAGTTGTAGTGTGAAAAACTTGGAAATGTCAGCTATGCAGCTTAGAAAACCTACGCGGAATCAAAATGTGGACACTGCTTCAAATAGCAATTTTCATCGAAACTGTCCGGCCTTCACCAAGTTTCTCTAGACTGGTAATAATCTTTCTTTCTTCTCAGAGAGTGTAATGCATTTGCTCACTCACTCTTCTCTTTGAAAACTAAGTAAGCGTTATCAAAAATTACTACTTTCGCTCCTTCTTCAGGTGCAGTTTCTATCACCTATATTCATAGAAAGTCATGTTCTGCCCTATGACTAGCCCAGTTTATTTCTGGTTTGACAGAAGTGGCAAATTTTGGCCCGTAATATCTGCGTGTATCAGAAAGAGTGAAAAGAGAGACAGCAAGAAGTGGTTAGATTACCATGTATTCTCAGTAGCCACCCACGTATGCCTGCAACCTCACAGAAGTCTCACTCTACACAAAGTTATTAATTATATTTTAAAGACCTAGAGATTTACTGAGCTGCTTTGGAAGAGCTGGTTATAGAATCGGTTTGATTCTCTCACTGGAATTGGTCAAATAAAAATTGAATTATATATATTTTTTAAAAAAGAAAGATCTACTAAGAAGCCAAACAAAGGCTATGATGGAGTTTAAAGCGCCTTTACATTTTCTTCCACACTGCTTGCTTTTATTTATTTTCATATATACTGGCATAAAGTTCCCAGTGACCTAACTTCCAGGTTGTTAGTATCCTCCTTTTGCAAAATAGCCTATCCCTTAGCATTTTTCAATTTGCACTTTGCATCACAGGACAGCAGTCCAAAAAACTCTGAAGACATCAGTCGAATTAAAAAAGCAAGCAAACAAAGCCCCCTCAAAACTTACTCACAAAAGTAGAGATAAAGCACACAGGTGATACAACGAGTCAGAAAGCTTGGTTTTCCAAGAAAAATATGTAGAAATCCCACAGAGCATACAGATTACAGCTCCCTCAAAGCACTTACGTGCTGAGGGTCAGTTCTTATACCACAAGTACAAGACCAGACCCATTTCACCAGGGATGAGTAGACTGCATCACCAGCATGAAACTCTTGCTCAGTGCCAATAGAGCTAGCAGGTTGGGGAACACAACTCTAGTTCCACGTCTGCCTACTTTCCAGATCCAGTCTGATCTACATAGTGCATGGCACGAGTTTCCCATAAATAGGGTGCCAATTGGGTGTGCCAATTTGGGATATTATCTACAGGGCACCATGGCGTAGCCTTCTGTGTAACGCAAGTTGTGCCAGACAAACTACAATACTAAGAACTGCCATCTGTATAGCATACACCAAGCAATGATTAAAAAAAAGCCTACCAACCTCCTTTTCTGTACTCAGTTAAGACCTGTAACTCTTCTGCCTTTGAAACTACCAAGCTTTCTCCTCTGATTTGATAAGATGACCCGCTGCTTCCCACAGAGCTACCAAATTCAATACATTCACAGCTTCCTTCCTTTGCTCTAGCTCTGAAGCACCAGACTACCAGCTAGCAGCAATAAACAAAAAGCCAGCACATTTTGCAGCCCATTCCTCCAATCTGGGCAGCAGAAAGAAGCTTCTGAACATACAGGGAACTAGGAGACCTCCAGCTACACGTGGCTTCATCTCCCTCTCCTGTGCTTGAGTCTTCATTCACATTTATGATAACCTTTGTTACTGGCGGATCCCAATAGCTCACCTTCAGCAGCGTCAAGGAAAGGGCTGGAGAAGCTCAGACTACTACAGAAGCTCTTTGGCTGGACTTTTTTTTTTTTTTGCTGGCAAAACACAGAGTGCCCTACTGCTCCCCATAGCACTGGTTATCAGAGGTGAGACATTTTCCACCATGAAATCCACGCAGGCCAGAAAATCCAGGAGAACGTTTTATGGTGGCATGCAACACGGTAGCATGAAAACACCCTTCTTCTGCTTCCCCTGCCAGTGGGTGAGGCACTGCCATCAGCACATCTGCACAAACCCATTGTGACTTTCTGCTGCCATTCCTCTGCCATGGGAAAACATCATCTTCCTTTAGAAAACTACCTTTACAAGCCCCTGCTTTCAATCTCAGTACTCTATATAATTCTATTTTCTTCAGCTGGCTCAGCAATAAAATACCTAAGGATGTTGATGCCTGAATCATCACTGGACTCAGATAAATGGTCTGGGTCTTCCTCCGCAGAACTATTGCTCGAGGCTCTTTGCAGTCTCAAGCAGGCATTAGGACCAGCACGTGTTCCCTGCACACAGTGCCCTGCTTCCTGTAAGATGTTTTGCAGCAAGATAAATTAGTCTCACCACCTACTCCGCTGCAAGTACTCACTCTTCCTGGCACTTAAGAGGAGCTCTCTGAGTGCAGCAGAGCCTCCCTCCTGGAGGTGTGGCACTGTGGGAAGAAAAGCAGCCTGGTATTGCTCTTAGAGCAAATAGGAAGAGATGTCTGCTCCTGTATTTTCATTAGAAGAGTCTCTTTCTCAAGCAGCACTGATTCCATTGATATTTAAGGAGAATCAAGGGAAGATCAAGAGTGTTATTATATTCATACATATTCCTTCTCCCATCGTTTTCCCCTCTTCAACGTCAGCAATTAGCACGTCTGATGAAAGATGCAGCAAGGAAACAATTTCAGGTTAAGCGCATCACGTACTGAGTCATTGCCACGAAGCTCCAGCCTTCGACAGAATTCCTGGTGAACAGCGATGAAATATTCATCAGCTCATATTTGTAAATGGCCCAGCAGCACACTGAGTAAATGACCTCCGATGAAGCGCCTCGCATTAAAATGGAACAGCAGCCAGCTGAAGCGAGGGAGCTACAAACTACGCATGTTTTGTCAGCACAGACAAGCAGCAAACACAAACAGAAAGAAATCTAGTTGGGCTCATCATCCTGACAGGGAGAAACAAATGAGGAGCCAGCCTGTTTGCTTCAGAGAGACTCACCAGCAGTGCTTATCATAGAATCATAAAGGCTGAAAGATCACTAAGATCATGTAGTCCAGCCATAGCAACCCATCCCTGTGACTGCTCTAAACCGCGTCCTTCAGTGCCACATTTGTCCCTTCCGTGAACACCTCCAGGAACAGTGACTCTGCCACCTCCCTGAGCAGCCTGCTCCAATAACATGCTTGCTGAGGCAGGAGGCACTAGGGTCACCTAGGCTGAACATTACCCCCCATGCGTTGGTCTTGGCTGGCCATCAGCCACCTCGTTCCATGGCACCTGCACCACGCTGCCTGCCCTTGGCCAAGGGAGCCAGCCTCTAAGATGGCGGATGCAAGCGCTCACCCTCAGAGCACACGGGGTGCCCAGCGCTGGGCAGAAGCCCCACAGTTTGCATTTCCCACCTTGCATTTTGACATCCCACTACGGACAGAGCAGGCTGTGGGATGGGGCCGTGCCTAGGGCTGCTCTCAGTCTGTGGTTACTGCACAGCAGTGCTTTTGGTAGCAGAAGGGTGGATTTTCTGCCCTGCTTTCCGCTCTCATCGTTATTCAGGCTGCATGATTTCCAGGGAGGTTGCCAGCGTAGCACTGCACCGCTTGTGGTGGTTAATCCTCGTACGGGAAAGCTCCACAATGGAAGTTGTGACGAGAATGCTAAATAAATTAGGAAAACCTAGCATGCTGCCTTCAGCCCCCGCAAAACGCGGAGGCACCCGGGGTTTGCCTCCTCCACACCTTCTCCAAAGCGCTTTCTTGAAATCGAATAAAACCCTCTCGTGTTGCCCCGGGGCCTCGCAGCAAGGTGCTCTCCCACCGCCAGAGCAGGGCGGGAGCTGCGGCCCCGCCCGCGGCATTTAGTTGTTAATTAACCGCGCCGCGCTGAGGCAGCGCTCCCCCAGCAGAGCCCTGCGGGCAGACGCAGCCGCAACTTGGGCGAACAGCGCCACCCGGCGGCCATCTGGGGAGAGGCGGATGCGGAGCGCCCCGCCCTCCTCTCGGCCACTCTCCGCTTTAACCGCGATGTTTCACGAGCGCAGCCACAGGCCGCTTGAAAGTCTTCCACTCTTCCCCTCAGCTTATTGAAACGCTGGGGACGCTGGCTAATCAATGTTTTCACCTTAAAAACTATCCCCAGGGTGCATCCACCTCCCCCTGGCTCAGGGGGGCATGCAGGTCGAGGGCATGCAGCATTACAGAATCATAGATTCACTGCGGTTGGAAAAGACCTCCAGGATCATGTGGTCCCACCACCAAACCATCACCACCATGCTCACTAACTGTGTCCCTCAGTGCCACATCTACATGTTTTTCCTACTATCCAACCAGAATCTCCGTGACACAACTTAAAGCAATTCTCTCTAGTCCTATCACTGTTATCTGCGAGAAGAGGCTGACCCCCACCTCACCACAACCTTCCTTCAGGGAGCTGTAGGGAGCGATAAAGTTTCCCCGGAGCCTCCAGACTAAACAATCCCAGTTCCCTCAGTTGTGACCCATAAGACTTGTGCTCCACACCCCTCACAGCTTCGCTGCCTTTCTCTAAACATGCTCCAGGGCCTCAATGTCTTCCTTGTAGTGAGGGGCCCAAAACTGAACACAATACTTGAGGTACGGCCTCACCAGTGACAAGTACAGGGGGAAGATCACCTCCCTGCTCCTGCTGGCCACACTATTTCTGATATAAGCCAGGATGCCATTGGCCTTCTTGGCCACCTGGGCACAACTACTTGCTCATGTTCTGTCAGCTGTCAACTGATACCCCCCAAATCCTTTTCCTCCATGCAGCTTTCCAGCCACTCTGCCCCAAGCCTGTAGCAGTGCTTGGGGTTGCTATGACCAAAGTGCAGGACCTGGCACTTGATCTTGTTAAAGCTCATAGAATTGGCTTCAGCCCATCGATACATCCTATCCAGGTCCCTCTGTAGCACCTTCCTACCCTCAGGCAGACCAACACTTCCTCCCACCTTGGTCACATCGGCAAACTTACTGAGGGAACACTAAATCCCCTTGTCTATATCATTAATAGAGATATTAAACAAGGCCAGCCCCAACACTGACTCCTGGGAAACATCACTCATGACCATTTGCCAGCTGGATTTAAGCCAATTCACCACTCTCTGGGCCTGGCCATCCAGCCAGTTCTTTGCCCAGCAAAGAGTGTATCTGTCCAAGCTACTGGCTGCCAGCTTTTCCAGGAGAATACTGTGGGATACAAGAGTCAAAGGCTTTACTAAAGTCTAAGTAGATTACATCCACAGATAGATTACCTATTCCCAAAATGACATGAGAGAACTGTGTGAAAGAATCCAGGAAAAAAAAACAACAAAACACTGATTCGCCCACTCTTTTGCAGTGACCATGTCCATATCTACATTGTTTTCATCACTACCAAGGGACAAATCCATCCAGTCTCAGATTTTAGAAGAGCTTTCTTCTAAAGAGATATCCTATTTAGAAATATGTATAAATAAATATCTGTATTTACTTAGTATTGTAGAAGCACAGAATTGTTTAAGTTGGAAGGCTCCTTTAAAGATCACCTAGTCCAACTCTCCTGCAATGAACAGAGACGCCTACAGCTACATCAGGTTGCTCAGAGCACCATCCAGCCTGACTTTGGGTGTCTCCAGGGATGGGGCATTCACCACCTCTCTGGGCAACCTGTTCCAGTGCCTCACTACTCTCATAGTATAGACTTGGTGATATATTTGTTTATACATGCATATATTTATATAACATAAATATTATGTCCCACATTTATAGAAGTTATATAAATAAATATACAAATAAACACACCAACAGTAACATTCACACATTTAAAGGAAAACTATTCAGACATGTGGTTACTCAGTTCCTCTAGGAAACACCACAACTCAGAGTTTGAACCCTGAGTGCACACAGATCTTACACCAGCAGCCCTGAAAATCAGGACTTTTCATAGTTACATTTGTGCTGATGCATACAGAAGAGTTGTTTTACGTACCTAATTTCAGGACTCTAATTTTCAAAACTTTGCAGTCTGAACAGGAACAGTTCCCAGTTGGAGTGCCCCGAGGGGCACTTCTGTAAGAAGTGCATCATCCAGTCACCCTGAAGGGATACTAAAGCGCTCAAAGCTGTTGATAGCACAGGTAAAAAACTCTGCCTTTTGTAACAGAGACCTCCCAATTCCCAGATATGCTCATGCTATAGAATTTCTGAACATCCCACATGAAGATGATAACAGAGCACCTAATACAAAAGATGAATGAAAAAAAGAAAAAGAAAAAGGAAATGAGATTTTATTTCCCATCATGGCATCTGCATTAAGCTTAATAGCAGCTTATTTCTACTATAATTGTGCCAGAGTCATTTTGAATTTCGTTTTCTTTATGCACCTTTCTCTAAAGCTGATATACTTGGGGAAAAAGAATGCACAAAAAAGCACTTAAATGCACATGGCAACGTCTCACTAGTTGCTGATGATGATGTCAGAGGAGGTCAGGTGGGCACAGAAGTATGAATTATCCCTACATCTGTATGTTTTCTGTGTGACTAGACAATACCTAGGAGAACTGTAGCCTTCCTAGATCAGTAGGGACACAGAAAGCTAAGGAGGAGGGTTGCTTTTTTTTATTCCCACCTTAATTCTCTTTGCTTGGAAGCCCCTCCTCAGCCCTTGCCTTTGATGTTACTTAAAAAGAGAATGTGGCACTAAGGAAAGTCAGCTTGCAGCAACATTGGTTCATGGGAAAGCCTGCAGAAGCCACCTCCAGGCACTTCTGCAAGTACATTTCTATGCTGGGCTGTCAGTTGTGCTGCTCTATTCTGAGCATAGAGACATGGAGCAAGATGCTTGGGGTGGATTTGCTGGCAGATCAGTAGGGACTCATAATATTCCTGCCAAATTCATTTTCTCATGTGACCTGATCTTGACTTGGAACGTGGATTTCCTACAGAGACAAGTTTGAGTGGTGCCAGGAATTTGAAGGCCAGGTGGTCTGCAAAGCTTCTCCCCAGGCTCTGCGATCCTATTTCCTCACGTCATTCTTTCCAGCCAGCACAGAGCTTGGGCTGAGGTGCTCACATCAGACTGAGTCCTAAAAACCAATGCAAATGTTTCTTCTCACCACCACCTATCCTCTGGAAGAGACTGTGACAGAAGTGGGTGGAAAGACAAGCACGTTTCTGCTAGGAAACAGATTCAAACAGGCTTTGACCAAGACTGCTAGTGAAACTTTTCTCTGCCAGAGGAAACTAAAGAAATCCAACTTTTCCATCTCAGCAACATCCAAATTGGGCTTAGCTAGTGCAAACTGTCATGTCCTTGCTAACTCGAAGGCTGTATTTACCTCTTACCAGGGAAGGAAAGCCATCAGTATTTTCTGAAGAAAGCTATCCACAGCCACACTGATCTCTTGGGACAAGAAGATCCATGTATTAATTTTAGATCTCTGGCAATCCATACACTGGAAATAACTTGTGGCTCTGATCCATAGTGACTTCTATTAAGGAAAGAAGCTAAAATGAGCTGGAAGCTCTCCCGGATGATGCTCTCTGAATATCCATTGAGAAAAAGCAGCCTACCCTAATACACTACTCTGTTCCATCCCTAAGAAACTCTTACTAAAGAAAGAAAGTTTAGCTTCCTGAAAAGGCTCAGTGACATTGCCAGCACTGTAAGGTAGTATTAGGTGAGGATCTGGACCAGAGATAGTGCTTTTCTCACTGTTTTTTTTCCTCAGCAGCAACTGGGGGTAATGTACAGATTCTTAACCTTGTACTGCTAAAGAAAGATCCCTGTAGTCCAACCCATAACACAGAGCAGGCACTAGCTTTCTCATCCTAAAATGGCTTCTGTCATTCCCTCTGGAAATGTTAGAGAAGTGGAAATGGCCCTTCACATGTATAATCTCATATCTATAATTGTTGCCTTGTTGGCAAAGCCCTGTTACAGATTGCACTCAGCTCTATCCCACCCTCACATCAGATGCAATCCACACCAACCTGTGCCTGTCAGAGTGCCTGCCTGAGGTAGTTGGGTGGAGAAGAGCTCACTGCACTTGCACACACAGGAGACTGAGCAGAGAAAAGATTTCAGCAAGCCTGTAAAATTCCCCTCGACTGAAGCAATCTCTGCACCAATTCTTTGTTGTGCTCGCCTGAGAAGGGGATGTAGCACATCCTTCCCCACAGCTAGGAGCAAGAAGATGGTACTAGGTTGTGCTGCCTCCTGTCAGATTTAGATTTGGCTGCAGCAGTTGAGCTCCCCCTGCACAATTACAGCAATGTTTGATACGGAGGGAGGTATATCTTCCACTGAAGTAGTATTTGAAACAGCACAAGCCACCAAGAAGCTGACCTCCACACGTTCTCTATAACTGGCATCACGCTGACGACAAGTTTCAAAACCCCCATGTTTCTACAGTCTGAGAATGGCTGAATTAACTCAGGAATAGTATCGTGGGGAGCATCTGCAAACTCCCTTACCAGACAGCGCTTCGGCTGGAAGAACGTAGCTGGAAGAACGTCAGCAGCAGCTATCAAATTCATTTGCATCAAAACCGCAGCTTTTTGGCAGTAGGCTGACCAATCTGAAATTCAGTCTCAAAATCCATTAGAATCCGGTTTAAACTTAATCTTCCTTCAGCTCTCATTCCTTTGCCCTTGTTTTCCATGCATTCAAACAAATCCCGTCTCATCATCCATCAATCAGATCGGGAGCACTTGGGTACCAAAATGGAGACTCTGAAAGTAGCAAAGTAGGTTGATGAAATCCAGAATTCTTGCCTAATTTAAGTCCTCGTTTCTTGCCTGAAAGAGTTGAGATGGTTGTTCTCAATATCTCTTGCTGGCAAGAGACCTCAGCCTTTCAGTTGCTCTCTTTTGCACACACTTCTTTCCGTATCTGCCAGCATTTGACTGCAAGAACATTTTTTAAGGTTTCATGTCAGGCCTGAGTGGAAGTCAATTTGATCTTTTTAGGAGAGAGAGGTTATCCATGACAGGTGACCCAGAAGCACAAGGGCAGCTTGCTTGTTCATTCTTCCCTGCTTGTGGACCATTATACAAGCCAAAACCAAGCTGAGTTTCCAGTACTTGTGTGTCTACAAAATTTCATACTCTTCCACTGTGCATTTTTTCTATAGGTGTATGATATCTACGGATATAACTTTCCTGTGCCCGTATTTCGCAGAATCACCTACAAACAGAATTTGTCTGTAAGGCCAGAAACCCAAACTTCAACTGTTAACCAGTGCTCTGCTGAGTCTGCTTTGTCAGAAGTCCCCATGCTGTACAGCTGAGCATTTCCCAGTCTCCGAACAGAGCTTACTCCACAGAGCCACTTCGCTGTGAACACAGAGGAAACTCCATTAGCCAACATGGAAAAATGCTCATTTCCAGCAGACTTATGACAGCCAGCACCACACCCCAGTCCATCTGTCCCAGGCATGGGTAGCTGCTGTTCCTTATTGCCTAACCAGCACCAATCTGTGTCAGTCCAAAGTAGTACACTGGCACTGCAGTGCTGGCAATCAAGCTCGCTCCATACAGGAGGCCACAGGGCTTTGGTACAGAGCACTGATCCACTGTGATCCTGATTCCAGCACCAATGTAAACACGTTGCCTGGCTGAAGAGCTGCTCACAAGTGCAGCTGTGAAGCAGAACAGAAGAGTAACTCCTGACCCAAGCTCACGCTAAACCATAGGCTGTTTTCTCAGCTAAATAAGATTGCCCATCAAAGCGGTTCCTCATCACATTACTGTTGCTGCCATGCACTGAGAGGCAGTCCACAGAATTTACAGCACAATAGCACAAAACACCCTCTTTCATTCCTTTGAAATATTATGATGTTTCAAAGCTTCTCCCATTCTGAACTTCATGTGAACACATGGGGAACAACCTGTGGTAGTTCAGAGTCTGCTAGCCCAGGTGAATCATAGAATCACCAAAAAAAGACCTCTAAGATCTTCTCATCTAGTCCAACCATCAAACCATCTCCGCCATGCCTAATAAACCATGTTTGTTAGTGCCACGTTTACACATTTCTTGAACACCTCCAGGGATGGTGACTCTACCACTTCCCTTGGCAGCCTGTTCCAAAGCATTACCACTCTTTCTGCGAATAAATTTTTCCTAATACCCAACCTGAATCTCCCCTGGAGCAACTTAAGGCCATTACCTCCTGGCTATAAGTCCCTGCTTTGAGGGGGACTAGCCTCACAAAACACAAAAAAGTTCATCAGCTATAAAGGCTATATTGGAAGGGAAGTTTTTCTCTAACCACAGTGCTTTTTCCTGTTGCTGAAAAAATTCTCCTGCTAGCATGCACATTACCAAACTGCACTAGCATTTTCATTGGACTCAGTAAAGTGGTATTTTCTGAAAAGAAAAGCATTCACTATGAAATTCCCACCCATCACAAAACCTGTCTGCTACAGTAACAACTCCACGCAGCCCCTGATAGGGGTTGGTGGAACTGAGGAGGGGAGATGCAGAAGCAGATGAATGCTTTTCTCTTTGCATCAAAGCTGTTTCCGTTGCTTCCACCCCTGCATTTTGTGAGACCACATGACTCAAAGGCCAGAATTTCTTTTTAGTCTTAGGCTCATGTGCGTTTGCATCAGAAACATGCAATGCAAACCATCAGTTCGGAATGTATGGATGTACCATTGCCTCTGCTCTGAGTGCTACTAAGTCTTCTTCTCTCCTTCCTGTTCCCTTTTTCCAAAGCACGCCCAGCAGCGCTCATCCAAGATTCATTCTCAGGCACTAACTCCACATTTGGATATGCGTCACCATAGCCAAATGACAAGTATAGCTCTCCTCTTCAGAGAGCACCAAAACGAGCTCGTCTTACGTTTCCTTCCTTCATGCAAACAAAAGGACAGCATATGAGTACCACCTTCCTGCCCCAATCCTACCACAACCAAGTGTTTTTTACTGTTCACATACTCCTACCTCTGGAAGGATGGTGACAATGAGAAGGGTCCATGCAGGAGACAACTTAGTTCTTTCCTTGGGGCTGAGCACAAAGTTTTCACCACTAGAGAAAGGACCCTGCTACAGCAACACAAAAACAAAAGCAATGAAAGAATATAATGATATGTGAAAGCTGAAAACCAGACAACTGTTCACAGCTAAGTACCACCCATTGGCTTCATACCTAATATTCAAATGCCTCTTGTACTGCCAGAAGTCTATAAGCTCGAAAACCCAAAATCTATTCATCTTATCTTCCAGCACTATAAAAAAGGAGTTAAATAGAGGTTTAGTAAATATTCTGTGTTCTTATATGAAGGCTCAATAATCACAGCACTGAAATTGCATGCATCTTTGATATACTGGACACTGTAAATATAGGGATTCAAATATTAACATCTAAAAGTACTCAGCATGCTTGCTTCATGATACCTTTTGCCCTTTCTTCATGACTGGCTAACAATTTCCTCCTGGAAAAGCTTAAGTTTTAACCAGAAAGAAGCTGTGGAAGGCTTTGCTTTTGCACGTACCTATTACAAATGCATGGCTTTTACTGTAGGTTGATGCAAATACACACCCTCTCACTTTGTAGCAGAAAAACCTGAAACCTTTAATCTATCTCATAGAGTGTAGACTCTGGGCAGACCCTAAAAAGTCACAACAATGTACAGACTTAAACATTTTCCTTAACTTTTAACATAAATGACAAAAAAGAGTATGTTCTTTCCTTTTCTCCATACCACTGAGTCTTCCCTTTTCCTGAAAGCTTAAATNGCATGCATCAAAAAAGAGCTGGACAAGACTTGCAATCAAAGTCACACACTTTGGGAGGAGGGGGGGAGGGGAGGGAGGGGATGGGAATGTAATCTAAAAGAAAACAGATGAAAATTCTCAGCAGCAAGTCCATAGCAAGAAATATAGGCTAGGAGATGAATGGTCTGTAAGTAAATAGACACTGTGCTGCCTCCTCTACATAACCACAGGAGACATAACACCGAGACAGTCTATAAATAGCAAGACGTTTCCCATCAGTGCCATTCTTCCTCCCAGGAACAAGTGACAAAAACGAAGGAAGACCTCAAATGGACAGAAATCACTTTAGAAACCTGAGCAGGGATCCTAAGATAAAAGCAACGCAGGTTAACATCTCTGACAGAGAAAACAGAACTGTAATTGGCGAGTCTATGCAGAGACATGGAAAGAATCTGCTACACAAATGGCTTATTCCTATCCCTTTTAATTTCATCGTGATTTTTTACAATAAAAATACTTTTGATCTTTCCTGCTACATTTTAAAAGGCAATTCCATGGGAAGGGAAAGGCAGGAAGGCAACAATAGCAAGCACCCTGAGCAGATTCTAATGGTTGCTGATTGTCAGGCTTCTACCTGAAAGTGCAAAGTGCAGCGCAGTCAGAGACTACAAAATGTAACTCCTCAGTGCAGCTGGTGGCACATGCCTCTGGACCGTTCATCTAAGCTTGCGTTAATTCACCATGAAAACATTCCTACAAGGTAGTGTTCAAACGGGGCCCTCTTCATAGCACAAGTAAAGCAGGTGATTGCTGCTACAGGTGCATCAAAAACGTTTCACAAGTGTTTTTACGGCTTTATCTTACAATTTTGGCTAGGTCAGGTTATCTGCTTTTGTTTCAGGCAGGATAAGCAGACCAGTACTCTTAGTGAATAATAAAGCTCTACGCTCAGGTTAGGACATCAAGGGTTTCAGAGCTGCCTGCTGCCTGAAAATGGAGATTTCTTGACAAAGCAGAAAAGACCACTGGTCAGGTATAAGGATCTTAGGAAGGGTCTGGAGAGCATCCACCATTAAGGACTTTGTTTTCTATGCACAGGAGTAAATAGCATGGAATTTCAGGGAAAGCTTCAGGACCTCCCAAGTTAAATCTTGAAGTATATTCTTCAGGGCTTTATAAAATGTGTTCAGGGATTTCTGACTGTCAGGTAGAGACAAACAGATTTCCCAAATAACATTTGACCTTGGGCTTTTTTTTTTTTTTTTTTTTTTTTTTTGTCTTTTTTTCATCCGAAACTCAGCTAACAGCCACTAGCTGAAATTTCAGGAAGAGGAGGAGGAATCAATCAGCATTCATTTCATACTGCAGAACCTTCACAGGAAACCAGCTATGCTTTTCTTTACAATTTCATCTACCTACAGATTTAAAACCAAACAAATAACAACATTTAGCGATATGGGCAACTATTTGCTTTAATTAATGTCTTCTGCTAGATGCAGCAGCAGGCCCCTCTGCACCCCTGAGAGAATTATTTTTCTCCTGAAGAGAACAAGGTTAAACTGCATATGTTCACTAAGAAGACTTTCCCTACCCTACATTGATAAAGTAGGAGAGAGCAGCACTGTGCACTTCAGTATGAACTTGCACTGGATTGCATTTGCTAACAGAGAAAATCTCATTTGCATTGCTTTTTATACTCATGAGCTCAGATTTGGACCTTGGCAAAGAAATACCCTGAAGTGAACAGGGTTATTCTGGTGTAGAATCTGCTCTGTCCGGCTAGCACAGCATAGCTGTTAACCTTCCTGTTAAATTCCACATTGAGGGAACTTCTCAGTGCTTAAAAATGAAAAAGTGGAGACTGATAGACTTGTTAGATTACTGTTTCCTGACCGTTTGTCTGTCCCTGCTGAATAGTTTCAGTCTTACTGGTGTTCCCCTCACACATTCAGCCCATCACATCCTTTCTCCTATACACCGAGAGATCAAACACACTATTTCTCTTAAAACCCTTTTCCTTTTTTTTCTTGTTTTTGTTTTAAATAGACGTGTAACACCCCTCCCTGATAAATCAGGGATACCAACTTGTAAACAATCCTGTTAATTTGCCATTGTTGCGGCACTAATTTCACAGCACATCGCTTTCTGCTTTCTTCATCAACCGAAGTTGCTGGTCTCTTTTCCTTGCTAGCCACATCCATGCATATCCTCTAGATGAAGGACATAAGTAATCTGATAGCTTCAGCTGGCAAAGAAGAGTGCAAAAATTCTCAGCTCACACATCTTCAGGGCAAATGTTCTGCTAGACACTTTGTAAAAGAAGGTTATTTTTCTATTATTCTTTGTTTTTTTGGCAGACAGATTGAGCCAGATGCTTCTCTTTGACTTATTTATTTATTTCCCTCAAGCAGTCTCCAGCAATTGCTTCTACTTCTAAATTATTTAAAGCCACATGACACCAGCTCCCCTCTGATCTTTTGTTGCATAAATTGCTAATGGGCAAACAATCAAAGAACTTAAGAATTTGACTTGAAAACATTTTTTATTTGCTCTGTCCAAGCAATCTTAGTGTCGTAGCCTGGCTGCTGTACTCATCTGGTGTAGCTTACTTACTCCAGGGGGAAGGCCAGATGTTGACAGGCGTATTTCTAGCTCCAGCTCCTAATAAAGTGAAGCTATCATCAGAATCAAGGTAGCATGGATGTGAGTGCATATGTAAATTTGCTTTAGTTCTGCACATATAAAACTTGCAAAAAGTTTGGTCCCTTCCTGAACTAAAATTCATGAAATCTGTTTCACTCTCTGCTCCATTAGAGTGGGTTAAAACTTGCTTTCTCTGTGTGAACTCTTAGGTGGTTCTGGCTTAGTTTTACCTCATTTCAGAGAGAGGAGAGTATTTAGTAAAATGTAAATGGTGAGGAAGAACACAAGACAATTTCACACCTCTATGGTACTCTGGCAAAAAAACATTATGTTCAGCATCTAGACTTTTAACCACTTAGCAAAAATCAATATTAATGCTTTCAGTGAAGTTGTGGAGAGAATTAACCTCGGCTGAACTTCTGACTCCTTGCTTATTCATATGTAATATCACTGGGTTTTCCCAATGTTGCCACATCATCTCACCTACAGCTGTAATGAAGGCCCCCAAAAAACCTCTAGACCCCACAATGCTTACAGTTTACCAGAGAAAATAGGAGGCAGGAGATCGGGTTCTTGGAGCAATTTAACATCCACCAGCAAATACAACCCAAGAAAACTAAAAACACAGCCCACAGATACCAAAATGACTTCTGCTATATGATTGCAGCAACTTCAAGGAGATGACCTAAAACTTGAGAAGAGCAGTAGCCATCAGGGAGAAGATGTCCAAATACCCTGCAAAGAGCCGCTACGTGCCGAACCCCAAATCTCTGTTCCATCCCAGATGCTGATTTTAGACTCAGGAGAGCTGCCACTAGCCAAGAACTAAGATCTTGAAAGCTATCAGAAAATAATTCAATGCACCAGTTTCCTCTTCACCTGAAGATGGATGGCTGCTGTCAAATGATCCAGCGGTGATTGGGCAGGCAGGAACCCAGCTACTTTCCTTAGCAGAGGGAGCACGCCATTCCAATTATAGCTTACTGCCACACTCCTGTGGTGGATTTCAACCCATCCTGGGAAAATGGGAACATTTAGTCCATTTATATTCTGCTGATTACTGTTCTGTATAACCAGCAGTAGAGCCTGCTATCCCAGAGCATGGCATGTGTCTAACAGCAGGGCAGTTTCTAGTAATGTTTGGTTCTATTTCTGACATAAGTCTGTTGTGAATCCCCAGTCCTAGTGGCAAGCTCTGATGCTCAGAGATCTGTCTCAAGTAGAACAATATAAAGAATGATAAAGAAACACATGAAGAGGGGAGAGACGGATCTGATTAGGACACAGGCAGTTATTGTATGCATCTTACTCATGCAGCGCATGGTATTTTCTTACCAACAGAACAGAAGAACAAAGACATTCTCTCTAATACATTCCCTGCTGGGCCTAAATTAATGCAGTATTTTCTTGTTAGACTGCTGTAGCTGAAGCCTGTCCTGCCTCCTTCTCTCTCTCAAGCTAACTAGGACAAATCAGGATTATCAAATACAAATGCAGATCTGTATGTGCTATCTCTCAAAGCCAGTATTTTTCAGTTTTGTCTTCTTAAACAAGCTTAGACAAAGCTTTGCCATACCACACAAAGCACAGCAATGCACACAATCTCTCCAAATATAACCAGAGGCAAAAGCAAGAAAAGTCTCCATGAACCCTCAGACACTGGGTATCCCCTCGAGCCCTTACAAACAGCTCTTACAAGCCTGCTATCAGTAAAGGTGGTTTGGGCAGGAAAAAGCAGGGAGACTTGAGTCGGGTTTTTAGAAGGGCTACTTTGCACAAGGCATTGATACCCCTACTCCCAGACACAGCCCCTCGCCTCTGATGCCTTTACAGAGGCTTCCCTCCAGCTCACTGCCAGCTGCTTGGCTTGGGACCAGGCAAATCTCTTCCTTTGTCTCAGTCTGCCACATATCTTTGCACATGGGTTCAGCTCCCCATCCCACATCTGGCCCTCACACCCCAAATGCTGGGGCAGTGTTCTAGAGTCACTGCCCCATTAACAAGTCTGGAGAAGCTACCAGCCTTCTGGGTTACCGTGTCTGAATATTTGCAATTTTTGGTACACTCAGCAATGACCTTTATTTGAAGTAGTAAGAGACAGAGACTTAGTACTCGATTTAAATTGTTTCATAAGATGCTGGAATCACTCAGCTCCAAAACTAGGGCCTTCATGGCCAGTAACACTTGTATGTAATTGCATGTAATTGCTATTTCTATTACTGATGTTCAGTGTTCTTGAGAGAGAATGATATAAAAATTGCANTGAAGGCATTCAAGGCCAGGTTGGATGTGGCTCTGAGCAGCCTGGTCTAGTGGTTGGCGACCCTGCACATAGCAGGGGGGTTGAAACTAGATGATCATTGTGGTCCTTTTCAACCCAGGCCATTCTATGATTCTATGATTTCCCAGGCTGTCTACTTGTACGTAGCCTGAATTCTCTGCAAGGCATGGCCCAGGTTTCTGGATATCCAGAGAGCAGCCACTACAGGGCTTCTATGAAGATGAAAGGCTGCTTTGCACTACTACTTCAGCAGTCACTGACATGGAGCACAGAGCCATCTGGATAGGGTGGAGAGAGGCAAGGTGGGACAAAAACAAGACCAATGTCCAGGTAAACCATTCCTGTCCAGACGTGGGCTCCATTTTACCCAGTAACCTGCCTCAGAATTGTCTGTGAACAGGCATGCAGAGAAGAGTAAGAGCAGGGTAAGCATATATAGTACTACTCACATGTATTTTCCCAGTTTACAATTATTTTCATCTCAAGAGTGGTACTGAGCTTAATTTTGCTTATTAGTGATACCCTCAGTCTCTTTCAAACATTTGTCTTACCTTTTGTTTTGCTTAGTTCATTGAGCATGAAACTGGTGTTCTAAAGGAAAGACCATTGTATCATTCCTTAAGAAAAAAAATAAAATATAGTGGTTATGTTCTCACAGTTCTGACCCACAGTGCCCTGCATTTTGTAAGAAGTCATTATATCCAGTTTTGATTCCCTTCATAGGCTTTAGTGGGAAGGGGCTTTTAATTTACACCATTCAAGCTTAAGTTCATTACAGTTATCCTGGACATTGTGTCTGTTTAATATTCTCTATGCAGTTGCATTGCTCTCATCAGCTGTCAGCTGGGTATCATCAGAAGTCTGGTCAAATCAGACAGATCCTAACCCAAATCCCTTTACGTGACTATTACACATGCACTGTGCCTAAGGACAGTTGCCTGAATTCTCACCCTGGCCCTGGACATGTAACTTACCATTATGATAGTATCCAAAACATGAAATAGGCCTGAATCTCGTTATCCAAAGCAAGGTCTTTTGGATTGCACTGAATTAGCTTTTAAATGTACTACATCATGGCTGAAATCTTGGCCTCCTCTCTAATCTATGGGATTACTTTTATTGTCTTTATTCAGGCCAGGATTTTGCCTCAGAAACAACTCTACTGTTCAGCATTATTTTATAATTATCTTGTTAGGTGCCTTCCTGTTAGCTAAAGTACATCGACTTTCTCTTCTTCAGCTTCACTCAGTGACAGAGCAAATGATACTTGCAGCTTTCAAAGCAAGAAAAACTGAGGTGGCCAAAGAAATCTTTTATCCAACTCTGTCACGCTACAGAGCCAATTTCTCCTGTCTGCAGCTCAGAGAACACTACTGCAGACGTTGGGTTTAGGGTTGAGTTTAGCCTGTAGGTTTTTTCCATTTAATACTTTGTCCAGAAAAGTCCTTTTTGGCAACTGCCTTTTGAAATCCTATTCCAAACCCTGGATCGTAAAGTAAATAACAGAATTTTACTGGGGATGAGGCAATCCTCCCTACTTTCCTTACTGATCATTCTTTGCCATCTCCATCAGCCACCAATTTGTGCATGAAGTACTGCTTAAAAAAAAAAAAAAGCGTGAATGACAAATGCAGTGTCACTACTGGGCAGTTAAATAACCAGGAAAACAGAAGGAAAAAAAGGTTTACTTAACTGTGTTTACTCTTAAATTGTACATTGCTAAGAACCACTGACCAAAATGAATGAAAATGCAGCCTCTAGCAGAGTCAAGCAGAAAGTATTCATTCCTGAAAGTTTCGAGAGTTGGTTCTCCGGTGTGCCAGCTTTTTTCAGACAAATCTCCCTTCCCTCCAGCACGCAGATTTTTCACCAAGAAAAACACAGAAACCAAATTGGCCACCTTGCAACATTTGGTCCAACTTTGTGTGATTAAAATTGGATGATTTGGATTACATTTTGCAGCCAGCAGGGCTATATAAGCCTGTCTGAAGTCCTGACCCAAATGCTTTGACTTCAAGAGAAGAAACTGGCAGTGAGAGAAAAAATAAACAGTTTGCTGCATTGTTCCAGCAGGCACCAAGACAGGGCTATGCAGCGTGGTGAGTAGGTGTTATTAGCTCATTTGTCATTAGTTTAAACTAACACGAAGCAGAAAGCAGAAGTCTGAGCACACGGAAACAGCACCCTCCACTTCTGATTAGCCTCTTGTTTACACCACGTTGTGGCAATCTGGAGGCTGCACTGGCTCACGTAACCATTCTTCAGGCGTGAATGTAGTAACTCCTGTTTCTCTCTCAGAGGAAGGAAGGAGCAGCTAACCCATAGAAGAGTAGCAAGAGACAGGAAGAATCAGTCCTGCAAACTGCCACTGCAACCATGAAGACATCGAACTTTCTCGCTCTCATCTTAGTCCTGCTTTGCGTCAATTCCAGCACAGAATGGCCTACACACACAGTCTGCAAGGAGGAAAACTTGGAGATATATTACAAAAGCTGTGGTGAGATTCTTAAAATTTCCATTTTCCATTTCCTTTTAGCTAGGCAACAGGTTTGTTCTTATACAGCAAGAGGAGCTTATAAACCTGGCAATGAATGGAAGGGTTACATTCCCAAGCTGGCACTGGGTTTTGCAGCTGGAATGTTTTGTCTTTCACATATAGCTGGTTTCCATATTTAGATGGAATATAATAGAGAGGAAATAACGTAATCTAATTCAGATTATTAAACAGCTGTCAAAAAATCAGTTCAGCATGAGAGATGGTTAGGATTTTTATCTTGAAACTCAGTTGTTAAGAAAAAAAAAACAAAACAAAAAACAAACACAACAGAAAGAGCTTCAGTCTTTCTCCTTTTTACCTCTGGGACAACAGACTCTTCAATGCCCTGATCTACTGGTTTCCTACTGCCCAGTTGGGCTGTGGTGATGTGCTTTCTGTCCTCCCACTTGGAGTGACAAGGGACCCGGCGTGACAGCGGGAAGGAATCGTGTTCTCAGCTGCTGCCGCCATGCTCAGCAAGGCTTCGGCAGCAGCACTTAACAGAGGCGTTTCCCAGGAACCGTCGGGTTTGTTTCTTCTTTAAATCTGTAGAGAAGAAAAGGAGCAAGCAGCACTGGGACGACTGAAAATGAATTCACTGAATGGTGCCTGCTTTCCACCTCTTGCTTTGCTGGCCTTGTGCCTCTCCTATTGTGCTGATCTGCTTTACAACTGGGACAAAGGGAATTAGATTCACAGACGCTTCATTCATTTTCCGCACGTGATGTGAAAAGCGATTCGTGGCAAATGAGCACCCTAGAGTTTGTTTTTCCAATTCATCCAGATACAAAGGCTTTCCCGGGGGGCTTTTTCTCCCTTGTAGCTTTCATGCAGTTTTGCACACCCGTTAAAATAAAGCCAGTGAGGGACAAGAGAGGTAAATAAATATTTGCAATGCAATTCTTTCCAGGCCTGCTCCAAGGAGAACAAAGTCAGGCTTTACATATTAGAAATGGGTATTCCACTTTAGGAAAATATTTAATTAGCTAGTGAGCGTGACTTTTGGTATTACCTTTATTTTAGTAAGAATTCATTGTATAAACCAATTCCGTTCCCTCTACAGGTCTCAGCATGAGATGCCTTAACATAGGGGCTTGGCTACAATTTGTGTCAATTCAAATGATGATGAAATTTGTCTGCAGGGCATATGTCAGTCAAGCATTGCTTCTTACTATGCACACCACTGGACTAACAAAATGCATTTGTTTAGAGCTTACACATCACTCGTTTGGTTTGCCACGCACACAAAGCTAACAGGTACATTCATTCAGGAGGGGCTCACAGCGTGAGAAGCACAAGACAGAGATCTCAAGTCAGGTCCCAACGCAAGAGTGGTTTCTATTCTCTTAGACACAGCTATGGGAGATGAGAGGATAAGACAGACACGGAAACAATACAAGAATTAAATCAGATTTCTCGTTTGAAGCCTGATTCCTCTTCTTCTTGCAGCTCTGGCAGATACAGTTGTGGGAACAATCACAGCTGCTGTCACGGTGTTCTGCCCTGCCTTTTCTAGAGGTTACCTCTACCTGTAGCTTCAGAACAGGAAGCACCATCTACATCTCAGCTGATCCAGCTCATAGTGTTTTAACTTGCATAAAGCAAAAAATATAAGGCTTTTTGAGGAGCCTGGGCCCAAAATGCCTCCTAGATGGGAGGCTGAGCTCACTGGCCAGCTCACAATTGTGACAAAGACACTGATCACGCTTTCAAGAAGAGGAGAGTTTCTCCCCACCTCATTTCACTCTCAACCATAATTAGATGTGAAGAATATAGCTTCTTTTTCTTTAGCTATGTCCATTGGCTATTCTTATCCAGGAGGGAAAAGTCATATGCCTAGTTTTAACAAGACCCTTTCCTAACAAACCTCATGAAAACTCTGTAATAGCAGCAAGCACAACATAAATGCTGGGCAGGTGCCCACACACTTCAAATATTTCAAAGGAAAGACTGTCTCAAAAACACAGTGTTGCTCATTCTCCAGGGTGTTGGTATGGAATTAAAAAAAGCTGGAGCACCTTCCTGGCTCACAGACCAGAGGTGGGGAAAAGGGACTGTGATAACAAATCCCAGCAGCCCCAGAAGTCATCCTGACAAACTACTGAAGAACAATAATGCTAAGCTGCAAAACTAAACCTCACTGAACGCAACCAATCCCAAAATAAATGACATTCTGTCTCAGTGAAACTATTCAACCTGCATGTCCCTTCAGACTGAGAGATCCTCATTGGTACCTCCTGCTCCACTAATGATTCCAGTGAATGACATATTTGGGGATAAAATATCTACGGTGAGGTTGCCAGTACAAAAAACAAACAAACAAACAAACAAAAAAAAACTTGGGTAAAAAATTCCCTGATGGCCTAAAGAGGATCAGAATTTCACCCCTATAGTTGTTACTATAAATTCTTGGATGTTATCAGTGCACCAGGGTTGAATCAAGTAAAATTTAAGAAGGTTGGGGGAATTCTAGCCAAGTACTTCACAGTTTTATTTCTGGAACTGGATGCTCTCTATCAGCAGATTAATAACAGAGTTCAGTCCGAGTATTTAAAATGGAGCTGTGTTCATTTTTGCTTTGCAGTTTATCAGATCCTCTTCTATAAGGCAGTAAAAATCTGACTGAAGCTAAAAATATGAGTTAATATAACTGATAAATGTAGCAGAGAGGCTTAGATGGATAAATGACAATAGATACAGAAAGAATAGCAGTCTTCTGTTCTCAAAAGCAAGTTCCAGTTCCCTGTTGAAAGCTCTTGCCTTAGCTGCAACCTGCCTCTATAAAAGGGTATGTTACAGGCATGCATCAAGCTCTTAGGCTCACCCTGTATTCTTGATCCTATGGAAGAGATCCTCAGTATCACCCAGGCATATCAGACCAAGCCTTCAGGGACCAGGCCCTTAAGGCATGCATCAAAAAAGAGCTGGACAAGACTTGCAATCAAAGTCACACACTTTGGGAGGAGGGGGGGAGGGGAGGGANTCCTTTTCTCCATACCACTGAGTCTTCCCTTTTCCTGAAAGCTTAAATCAAAGAAAAAAAAAAAAAAAAAAAAAAAAAAAAAAGAGCAACTAAAGTTAGCAAGGTGCCTGACATAGTAGTTCACTACTATTTAAAAGTGTATCAAAGTAATTGAAACCTGACTGGTACAAAACCATATGGGCCCACGTCATACACCAACAGTGTTGTACAAGGAGCAGGTACTGCCGAGAAGCAGCTCAATCCCAGACAACTGCAAAGGGCCTGTACTGAGAGCCTGCCAGGGCTGGGCAAGGTTCAGCTTTATGATACTCAGAGAAAGCACAGAGCAGCAGCCCCACCTGCAAGCTGACTTCTACAAAGAGGGAATTTATTTCCTCTGAAAAATTTCATCTATCTTTCTGTCCTTCACTAACAGGAGACCCACGTGGAGACATCTGAAGCAGAAAGCTTTTGTTCAGAGGGAACCTCAAGAAAAAAGAAATGAATGAAGCTTTTAGTGCAAAGCTTTTTCTCTGTGGAAATGTTTCATTGCACAATTCGGAAGTATACGAAGATGCCAAAAGCAAGAAATATTTTGGCTTGAAAAAACTAACTGAAACTTTGTTTCAGACTCACCTTACACTGAACTTGCATAATACAGGAAAAATTATAAAATAATTTCCCAGTGATTGGAAAAGGGGAAACATCACTCCCATCTTCAAGAAGGGAAAAAAAGATCTAGGGAACTACAGGCCAGTCTGTCACACCACTCTGCCTGGTAAGATCATAGAGCAGATCCTCCTGAAGGCCCTACTAAGGCACATGGAAAATAAAGATGAGGTGATTGGTGGTAACCACCGTGACTTCACCAAGGGCAAGCCATGCCTAACAAATTTGGTGGCCTTTTATGATGAAGCTACAGGGTCAGTGGATAAAGGAAGAGAAACTGACATCATCTACTTGGACTCGTGCAAAGCGTTTGACACTGTCCCACATGACATCCTGGTTGCAAAATTGGAGAAAAATTGATTTGATGGATGGACCACTCGCTGGTTAAGGAATTGGCTGGAATTTGCACTGAGAGAGTTGCAGTCAACGGTTCAATGTCCAAGTGGAGACCAGTGACAAGTGGTGTTCCTCAGAGATCAGCGCTGGAACCAGCGCTGTTTATCATCTTTGTAGATGGTATGGACAGTGGGATCAAGTGCACTCTCAGCAAGTTTGCAGATGACACCAAGCTGAGGGCTGCAGTTGACACACTAGAGGGAAAGGGTGCTATCCAGAGGGATCTGGACAGAGATGGGCCCATGACAACCTCATGAATTTCAACAAGGCCAAGTGCAAGGTCCTGCACCTGGGTTGGGGCAATCTCAAGCACAGATACAGGTTGGGCAGAGAATGGCTTGAGAGCAGCTCTGAGGAGAAAGAGTTGGGGATATCAGTTGATAAAAGACTCAACGTGAGCTGGCAATGTGTGCTTGCAGCCCAGAAGGCCAATCATATCCTGGGCTGCATCAAGAGAAGTGTGACAGCAGGTCAAGGCCCTTCTATTCTGCTCTTGTGAGACCCCAGCTGGAGTACTGCATCCACTTCTGGGGCCCCCAACACAAGAAAAACATCAAGCTGTTGAAGCGGGTCCAGAGGAGGGCCATGAAGATGATCAGAGGGCTGGAGAACCTCCCCTATGAGGACAGGCTGAGTGAGCTGGGGCTACAGGGGGACCGTATATCAGCCTTCCTGAACCTGAAGGGGACCTACAGGAAAGCTGGGGAGACACTTTCTATACATGCATGTAGTGACAGGTCAAGAGAAAATGGTTTTAAATGGGAAGAGGGTAGATTTAGACTAGATATTAGAAATAAATTCTTTACTGTGAGGGTGGTGAGACACTGGAACAGGTTACCCAGGGAAGTTGTAGATGCCCCTTCCCTGGAGGCATTCAAGATCAGGCTAGATGGGGCTCTGAGTAACCTCTAGTGGGAGGTGTCCCTGCCTGTAGCAAGGGAGATCAAACCAGATGATCTTAAAGGTCCCTTCCAACCCAAACCATTCTATGATTCTATGAGAGAAACTCAAGAGAAAATCCTATTGCAAAAATGAGGTGAAGTGCTGCCCAGGTCTACATTTGGAAAAGTTTTGCAAATACAATTACTTGGCCGAGAGTATAGAAAAAACATACCCATAAACATTTTGGCAAAAGTCACAGCTGTACGAATGCCAGTAAGAAGCCCCACCAGTCTCATGACTAGCTAAAGCCTCTGCAGGGAGCCCAGAGAGTAATTAGAACAATTCAAGGGAAGGATGCTGTTTAACACAGAACATGAAAAATATGTAGCTTTGTTGCTCTGGTATGCAGGCTGTGCTTCAGATATGAAACTACTTGCACTAATTGGAGGCAAGTAGAGGAATCAAGGTTAGCATTGCCAGTATTAAACAGGTAAATGTGGGGGAGTTTAGGGATGCGGTCTTAGGATCTTAGGAGACTACCTGCACCAAGGCAACCATATCAGTAAAGCTACACAAGGCCAAGACAGCCTGAGTAAAGGCACTGGAAACAAAAAAATTGAGAATGGATATAGAAGAAATAAGACCAGTGTTGAAAACTTTGAGGTGAATTGCATTTTTGCAAGGAGTTCAGGTAAAGAAATGGAGGTGGTAAAGACAGCAAAAAGGTGGGTTCTGCAAAATGAGAAAGGGGGAACAAGACATAAAATCAGATAAGGAACAAACGAGGCACCTACAAACAGTGGCAGAGCTCCCTGCTCAGCCCAGCCTCCGTGGACAACCCATATGACTCTCCACCAGGTCCATGTCAGAAAGGGAGGGAGGAAGAATAATGAGGCTTGTAACCTAGCACTGAGCAATGTGGGAAGAAAGGGTGGTGGAATGATCATAGAGTAGCTGGGTGCAATTTATGAGATTTGAGAATAATAAAGAGTGGTTTTATAGTTGTAACTGTGCAAAATAATACAATTATAAATGAATGGTAGCAGTTTCTCTATTAATAGTATCTATCATTAGGCTACTTAATAGTATGTTGATTAACCATTAAACATTGCTGTCTGTTTAAACAGTTATGACTCAAGCTTGCAATTTAAAAGAGGAGAGATGGGCTCTGAAGTAAGAAGGAACAAAACAAACCCTCTTTATTGCTATGCTTCCTCCATGGAGCTGGTACTGACTGTTAAGAAAAGCTATAGAGAGGAGAGGCTGGTGGTATAAGCTACTGTATGGGGAGGATTTGGTCATGTAAATATATTAGCAATCTTTTATCAGCAAGTCCAGGAAGTTACAGATGTTGATGTAAATTTATCTGCTTACTAGTTTGTATATTTTACTCTTGCCATGTATATTACAGATATAATAATCTTGATAAGTAGAAAGCAGCATTTTCACCCTTTAATACAGAAGAAGCATCAAAACAAGGTGAAGAGTGATATAGGTACATGAAGCCACTTCTCTCTTCAAGTAAAGAACTTTCTTTACAGGCGTTTTGAGCTGTTTATCTCCATGGTCAAAGCCTTCAATCAGATAAAGAAACATGCCTGTTGGCCAGCTAAGCAACCTGCTAAGCAGAATTTCCACTGCCAGCACTGATACCACTTCGTTTAAATGCAGTTTCTCATCCCACAGGCTTCGGCTGTTTGAAGGGAAAGCAGTTCTCGGAACAGATGGAGTTGGTAATAACGCACTTTCTAGGAGATACAAGGATTACACAGGGAATAAAATGGCGAAACAGTGTCTGGAGTACACGTTGTAAACTTAAACCTTCTGAATTTCCTTCCCACTGAAAACAACGTGGTGGGGCAAACTGGAAGTTAACAGCTTTCTAAAACGTTAACCATCATGGCTGTTTCCCCTCAGAATACTGGCTACTGAAACTATTGAGACACGTTCCAACCTCGCACCCACGAAGAAATCTTGTGACTTGTCATTTTGAGTCAGTGTCAGGAGCACTGCCAAAAAAAAGAATGAAGTAGCTGTCTCAAAAGAGCAAGAGAGAGTCTATGCAACAGACAGGGAAATGGTGCAGGCATTTGCCTACGTATAACAGTGCTTCTGAGCTCATCTACAAAATCACACTGGATTTCTGCTAGGACATCTACACCAGCCACCCTGCTTCCAGTTAAGTAGGAAGGCCCATATTCAGACAGCCTGGCGTTGTTCTACTTTCAGGCTTCTACTTTTTTCCCCCTCTACTCAGCTCTTGTGAGGCCCCATCTGGAGTACTGCGTGCAGGCCTGCGGCCCCCAGTACAGGAAAGACGTGGAGCTCTTGGAGCGGGTCCAGAGGAGGGCCACTAAAATGATCAGAGGGCTGGAGTACCTCTCCTATGAGGAAAGGTTGAGGGAACTGGGATTGTTTAGCTTGGAGAACAGAAGGCTCCGGGGAGACCTCATTGTGGCCTTCCAGTACTTGAAGGGAGCATA